>JAQQZY010000003.1:37840846-37854560 GCA_030068375.1 Ostorhinchus rueppellii
TGTTTGAACTCTTACAATAGAACTGACTGTATCATTACCAAAATCTAACTATAACCGACAAGTATAACTGTATTTCCTTGTATCCTACAGATGTCCAGCAGCTGTTGGTGGTTAAAGAAGAGGTTCCTCATGAGCAGCAGGAGTGGAATCCCATTGTCCATAAGGAAGAACCAGAACTAGAACCCCCACACATTCTAGAGGAACTGTGGATCAGTCAGGAAGCTAATATCACTAAGTTCCCATCCACTTCTGTCCCTGTGAAGAGTAAAAATAAGAAGAAAGTCAAATTCTCACAGCTTCATCAAAGACATACTAAGGAGGATAAAGTGGACCGTGAATGCTCAGAACCATCCAGCAACTTCCATCCACATAGACATTTACAAACAAAAAATGGTCAGCAGAATGAAGACTGTAAGGAAACCAAGGACAGCAATGAAGACCAGACCCTGAACCACAAACGTGAATCAACACTTCCAACAAACAGTTCAACTGAACAGACGGAAACAGAAACTGATGGAGGCGATGGTGGAGGATCAGAGCCAGATATTAACCTGGTCCACATGGAGAGGGTAAAGAGCAGAACCTTTTACAGTAAGAGTTTAGTGGACACTCACACAGGACAGAAACTGGTTGGTTCTTCTGAATGTGAAGCAACATTCTTTCGGAAGAAAAACACGACACAGGAAACAAACTCACCCAGAGACATGATGACGAATAGTGACACGACTCCAAGTGATGTGGGATGTGAAAAGAAAGTATACCAGTGCTCTGTGTGCACAAAAACATACTGCAAGAAGTCATATTTCGACGTTCATATGAGAACCCACACGGGAGAGAAACCATTTAGTTGTTCAGTTTGTGGAAGCAGATTTAAACACAGGTCAAGTTTACGCAGTCACATGAGGTGCCACACAGGAGAAAAACCCTTCAAATGTTCATTTTGTCACAAATGTTTTGGACACAGGACAAATCTCAGTAGACACATCAGAGTCCACACGGGAGAAAAACCATTCCAGTGCCCACTGTGTCACAAATGTTTTGGAAATGGGACTAACCTCAGGAGACACTTGGTGACCCACACAGGTGAAAAACCATTCCAATGTTCACAGTGTCAAAAATGTTTTGTTGAAAAGGCTAAGCTCAAGAGGCACATGAGGCTCCATACAGGAGAGACACCTTTCAGCTGTCTATTTTGTCAGAAACGCTTCACATGTAAAGATTATCTTCAGATACATATGAAGATCCACACAAATGTATGAATGAATGAATTGTTCATTTTGGTTTGTACATTAATCATCGCACATATTACAATTATTATAAGAAACACAAAAGCGAAAGAAAGAATAGGCTAGAAGCAGAAGATTATGTTTTGCCTGTCCTTTTCCCCTGGTACACTGCCTATATTAAATTAAATGTGTACAGCATCAAGAATTCTCACAACAAAAGAATCAACGACAAAAACATATCTACCAACTCAACTTCCTGAATTATTTTTTTTATATACTTGAGGCATTTTTTAAACTTTGTCAGAGAAATGAACAATTTAAAGTCATCAAGTCCATCCCATAATTTCACACCCACAACCAAACTCTATCTCGACTTCACATTTGCTCTGCCTTTAATACATTCAAAATATACAGACTGCTGAAGTTATAGTTAGTTTCAATTTAAAGAAATCTTGAATGCTATTTGGAACAATATTATTTTTTACTTGATAAATCATCTCCAATATTTTATTATATTCAATATCCTGTAATTTTAAGGTTATAAGTTGAATACATTTTTAGATGCTTCAAAATATCCTACTTTATTAGTTATTCTAGTTGCTCTTTTTGTAATTTTATTAATGTATCTGTAATAGTTTTTCCTGCATATTTCTGCATATGTGAAGTAGGTTAGAACCAAAGAGCAATATGTTTTGTATACCCAGGAACAGACAGAATTTCCAATTCACTGAAATCAGACCAACAGAGACCAAAGAACACAAAGAATAATGACAGGATTGTCAAAGTATAATCTGCATAAATAATTTCAATTGAGTTCTTTGTCATTTTTATGAATTATTTCTCATTGGTGACATGTTTTTTTTTTGTTTTTTTTAAATGAATGTAAATACATCCTTCATCTGTTCTAATTGTAATTACAAGAGAAGACTGATTTGTTTTTACTGTGATCAGCAGTTGAGTCAGATGAACAGGATTCAAATGATCACATCCTTTGTCTGTCAAATTTCTCACTCTCCTGAACAAATGCTGTTTGTGTAGAGGTGTGTGGAGCCCTCACAGTTTGAAGGAGCCTATGCTTGCCCAGAGGCAAGAGAGAGATAAAATTCGATTTGATGATTACCGTTTTTTAAACATCATCCTAATTAAATAATCTGATTTCATCTTAAGATCAATTCTTCATGCAGCCCTATCAGTTACATTTTAGAGGAAAATCATTTAATAATTTCAACTGATTTTTTTTTTCTCCTATGTTTTCTTAATTATTTTATCAATGGTGTTCATCATTCATCTGTTCTATTCTTTTTGTACTTAGAAGTTTTCTTTTTGTTGTTTTTGTTACTGAGGTTAGCAGTTGAGTCGGACTAAAAGGATCCAAATTATTTCAACAGCTTAGAACTGCATGTGAAAGAGATTAAAGCCAACACAATAAAAACATTTGTTGATATTTCCCACCATGTCCCTCTTGAACTTACCCAGAAATCACATTATTCATGTCTGATATACATCTTTAATAAACAAAATTGTTGAAAATAATGTGTGAATCAAAGTAATAGATGGTATTCACTGATGTCACACATCTGGGACACTAGGTCATTCTCTGCCATGTCGAGAGGCAAACAAATGCATAGTTGACTGTGCTTGCCTTTGTATAGACTTGTGCTTTGTTCACACTGTGACCCACGGCTGCTCCAAAGCATAAATGGGTAATGGTTAACAACTGTGCCATTCACAGGAGCACGTCTTTTCGCACCATGAACATTTAGAGCATGACACACTTTGTACCCGGCCTGGATGTTTTGAATCATGGAATAAAGACATTTTGGACCAGACTCGGAACACTGATAAACATATAAACACAAAAAAATATGTCTGTGTGCAACTGAGAGATCATATCTTATTGTCAATCATTGGAGGATTTCATGTGTTACTCTACAGATCATTTGTATGTTTCAAGTGTTTGTTTTTTTGAACCAATAATGACTTTTTTTAACTTTAGATTATTGTTGAGGTAATAATAATAGTAAAAATATATTTTTTTTATAATGTACATTCAGTAAATCTCAGAGTCCAACATTAGAAAAGAACAGATCCCCAAAAAACACAAATCTCAACAATTACAAGCCCTTTTAAATAGGTACGTTTCAGTTAAGTTTTAAAAGAGTCGAGGCTCTGCATGTCTCTGAGCTCCACCACGAGGCTGTTCCAAAGCTGAAGTGCAACAGAACAGAAGGCGGTTCCCCGTGATACAGAGCTTGGTGGTTGGAACATGAAGGAAGAGGCTGCCGGTAAAATCTTCTTCTAAACCAATTCATGTAAACATGTCATTTATAGAAGTGCATGTTAATTTTCTAAACAATTCTTTATTCATAGCCAGGATAAACAGGTAAAACTCTGAGTCAACCAGACACACAAGGATTTGTTGTGGTCATTTTTATACAATATAGTGTATTTATTTAATCCCTCTGAATACTATTGTACACTTTGATGATAATGCCTCTTGTTGGGTTAGGGTCTGAATGTGGTCAAGTATCAGTCAGGATATAAGCAGCAGGTACTGTTTGACCCTCAATATGGTGACCCAGGGGGTGGTGATGTCAATGTAATGTCATGTAACTCAATGTAATGAATCGGTAAATGTCGAACTGAACACAGCAAAAAACCTTAGTACCCTTTGTTTCAAGAATCTCATAATGTTTCTTAAAGGAATCAGGACTGTTTGACAGGATTTTATGAGGGGCCGTATGGGACAATTCAGAACGAGAAAAGCACTCGGAGAGTGCAGACCTCTGCTAAGGCAGTGTTTTGTTTTTTTGTCTTTTACCTCCGTCAAGGAGGTTATGTTTTTGCCAGGGTTTGTGGGTTTGTTTCTTAGTTAGCAACATAACTCAAAAAGTTATGATTTTGATAAGATTTTGATGAAATTTTCAGGATATGTCCACTCTGGTTTTATGGTAGTGTTTGTACTTTCCTCCACGAGATGGTGCTGATTGACCTCATATGCAGCTCTGTGCAGCCATACCCTATCGCGCAATGATAAAGAAACATTTACAAAATTCCTGGATCCAGACGGTGATCTGGATCACCCCCAAAATTTAATCATCTCTTCCTTGACCCAGAGTGGACATGTCCTGAACATTTCATCAAAAGCCATTCATAACTTTTTGAGGTCATTCATTCATTCATTTTCTATACCCGCTTTATCCTCAGCTGGGATAGGCTCCATGCGACCCCCCCCATGAACTTTTTGAGTTATGTTGCAAAAAAACAAACAAACCCACAAACCTTGGCAAAAACATAACCTCATTGGCAGAGGTAATTGGCATTCACATAAACATGTGAAAAAATGCTGATTCTGAATTACGTCCCATACGGCTCCCCACAGGATTTAGGTTTTCATTTTTACTTTACTTTGTCTGCCAATTTACTGCATATACCCAAGTTGTTTGTGTACTTGTATATTGCTAAGTTAAAAAAAATACTGCTTAAACTCCAGTCCAATAGGTGTCAGTAATGGGCCTTTAACCTCGCTACTAACTGCCATTGAAGAAGAAGAACAAGAAGAAGCTCTGCTGTTTTCTCCTCTTTGTTGAAGTGCAACCGAACCAGCAGAACATCTTGATCCAGGTGAAACCGACTGACTGGACTTTGTTCTGTCCACATTCTGTTTCTTTTACTTCTAATTTATCTGTTATTAGCTCAGTGATGCTAAATTTAGCTTAGCTTGCTAGCTGCTAACAGACCTCCCAGTGTGTGGTGGAGACAAACTCTTTCTGACGGAGTTTCTGTAAAAAAGAAGTGAAAAATGTCCCAAAAAGTGCAGATGCTGAAGTCGTCGGTGGAGCAGAGACTGCAGCTGCTGAAGAGATATTTGGGCTGTTTGAAAGAACCATAGCAGAGTACGAGGAGGAACTTTGTCGAACTAAAGAAGAAAACCAGAGACAAAAACAAATACTGGACTCTGTTTTGAATCTGAGAGTCCTGTTAAATAAAGCAGGTTTGAACACATTTATCTCTAGTTTAGCCAAAGGTCTTGCAAATAATTCACTTCAAGATAAAAAAAAATATCAATTGTCTCCAAGGGGGAAGATTCTTGATGTCAGAGCTGTTTAAACTCTTACAATAGAACTGACTGTATCATTACCAAAATCTAACGGTATTTCCTCATATCCGACAGACATCCAGGAGCTGACGGTGGTTAAAGGAGAGCTTCCTCCTGAGCAGCAGGAGTGGAATTCAACTGTGGACCAGGAGGAACTGAAATTAGAGTCTCCATGAATTAAAGAGGAACTGTGGACCAGCCAGGAAATTAATACCATCAAGTTCCTATCCATTCCGGTCCCTGTGAAGAGTGAAAATGATGATAATGATGAGCTTCATCAAACACAAACTGAGTGGAGGCAAATAAACTGGAATGTGGAGGATCAGAACCATCCAGCAGCTTCCATCCACATAGACATTTAAAAAGAAAAAGTGATGAGCAGAAGGAAGACTCTGAGGAAACTGAGGACAGCGATGAAGACCAGACCCTGAACCACAAACCTGAGTCAAAGCTTCCAACAAACAGCTCAACTGAACAGATGGAAATAGAAATTGATGGAGGCGATGGTGGAGGATCAGAGCCAGACATTAACCTGGTCCACATGGAGAGTGTAAAGAGAAGAACCTTTGACAGTAAGAGTTTAATGGAGGAACACATGGAGACTCACACAAGACAGAAACTGGTTGGTTCTTCTGAATATGAAGCAATATTTTTTCAGAAGAAATAGATGACACAGGAAACCAACTCACCCAGAGACATGATGGTGAATACTGACCTGACTCCAAGTGATATGGGATGTGAAAAGAAAGTATACCATTGCCCCGTGTGTGGACCATATATGGAAAGATCATTTGATTGTTTCGGTTTGTGGGAAAAGATTTTACTATAAGTCAAACTTAACTGCTCACATGAGAATCCACACTGATGAGAAACCATTCAGCTGCCTGAGATGCAGTAAAAGATTTACTCAGAAGACAAATCTGGAGCGTCATATGAGAGCCCACACAGGAGAGACCTTTCAGCTGTGTAATTTGTCAGAAATGCTTCACATGTAAAGGTACTCTTCAGATATATATGAAGATTCACATGAGGGAATAGAAAGAACATCACATTCACAGGAATCAGACCAACAGAGATGAAAGAACATGAAGATTAATGATACAGTAACATTTTAGAGGAAAATGTACAT
Source organism: Ostorhinchus rueppellii (assembly GCA_030068375.1). NCBI lineage: Eukaryota > Metazoa > Chordata > Actinopteri > Kurtiformes > Apogonidae > Ostorhinchus > Ostorhinchus rueppellii. The sequence continues at coordinate 37,847,301 of JAQQZY010000003.1, forward strand.
GCATATTTTCAAATGATTTAATTAATCTAAGTTAATTTTTCTTAATTATTTTCTCAATGGGGATATTTATTTTTAATGAAATTAATGTAAATAAATCCTTAGCCTGTTCTCTTTGTAAATTATTCCTTTTCTATACCCGCTTTATCCTCATTAGGGTCACGGGGGTCGCATGGAGCCTATCCCAGCTACTTAAGGGCGAAGACAAGTCGCCAGTTCATCACAGGGCTGACATATAGAAACGAACAATCACTCTCACATTCACACCTATGGGCAGTTTAGATTAGCCGATCAGTGCATGTCTTTGGATTGTGGGAGGAAACCGGAGTAAACCCACGCAGACACGGCCAGAACATGCAAACACAGAAAGATTCCCGCCCGGGAATCGAACCCAGGACCTTCTTGCTGTGAGGCACAAGTGCTAACCACTGCACTGTAGTTAAAGAGTCAAACTAACAGTGTCCAAATTATTACAACAGCTGAGAACTGGAGGTGAAAATGATTAAAGTAACACAATAAAAACATTGGTAACACTTTACTTGACACCCCCCTTCAAAAGGCTAACATGACATTGTCATAACTATGACATAACACTTGTCATGAATATTAATGAATGCCAATGACTGCTGTCATTAATTGTCATGCGGTAAATTATGTCACTTTCTACTGTCAACCTGACAATGTTGGTAATGACTTCAGGGACAGCACCTGACTTTTTATCTCACTGATCATGTCAGTCTCCACCCCAAACCCCAGTGCTCACAAGTACAAGGCTGAAGCAAAAATCCCCCAAAGGTCATGCTGGTTAATGTCAAGTTGTCATGACACAGACCCTTCCCAGGTAGTGGTCTTGGCTAATGTCACATTGTCATGACACACGGATGAGCAGCCTTTGTCATCTTGGTAAATGTCAAGTTGTCATTACCAACATTGTCAGGTCGACAGTAGAAAGTGACATAATTTACTGCATGACAATTAATGACAGCAGTCATTGGCATTCATTAATATTCATGACAAGTGTTATGTCATAGTTATGACAATGTCATGTTAGTCTTTTGTAGGGGGTGTCAAGTAAAGTGTTGCCAAAACATTTGTTCATAGTTTCCACCATGTCCCCCCCAACCTTACCTAGAAGTCCATCCAGCATCATGAATTGCTTTAAAGCAGAGTCTTTAACTTTCAGTGAGATTTTGACGTTTTTTTCAACAGGAATTATCATGCATTCACAGTTACAGAAACATAAGAAATTATTTCAGTACTTACCAGTGTTAATAATCTAAAGCAGTTGTGGCATAAACATTACATTGGAAGGTGATCTAATGCATTAATGTTACTCTGACAATGAAGCGAGCAGAAAACGTTGACTCAATAATGCTACATTTTAAAGCATGATTGGTTTTCTTTTTCTCCTCTCTCTGTAGTTTTTTTTTTTTTTTTTTTTTTTTTTCAGTTATTATTTATTTATTTATTTTTTTTTTTTTTTATTCGAGAAAAAATACAATACAAGATGATAATAGAGGTATGAAAAGTCCAATAACTGTACGCCAGGGGTTTTTTTACATCACAAATATATGATCAAAGCAAAAAATAAAAAGAAAAAGACATTCACAACACATCCTCTCTCTGTAGTCTCCTAATTTGTAGGAGCTGTCGTGACGTCACGAAACAATCTGACCCCGGAAGCGCTAAAGTGTCTCTAACTTTACGTGGTTTTTAGTAAAAGTTCTCAAATTTTTTCTTGCGTAATTTTTGTTTAAGTCCAACTGAACTAACAGAACCTTTGTAATTGCATGAAACCGACTTGCTGCACTTTGTTAAGTTCACGTTTTGTTTTATTTCTGATGTATCCGTTATTAGCTCAGTGATGGTAACGTTAGCTTAGCTCGCTAACTGCTAACATACTTCTCAGCGTGTGATGGGAGACAAACTGTTTTTGACGGAGTTTGTGTGAAGAAAATGTGAAAAATGGCCCAAAAGGTGCAGATTCTGAGATCGTTGGTGGAGCAGAGACTAACTGCAGCCGCTGAAGAGATATTTGGGCTGTTTGAAAGAACCATAGCAGAGTACGAGGAGGAACTTTGTCAAACTAAAGAAGAAAATCAGAGACAAAGACAAATGCTGGACTCTGTTTGGAATCCGAGAGTCCTGATACACAAAACAGGTTTGAACACATTTTCTGTAGTTTATTCAAAGGTCTTGATGAAAATGAAACGGCATGTGTATTATAGTTATTTAAGCTTTACATACCGACAACTATTTTTGTGGTGACTGCCAAATTATTTTTTTCTCTACCTTTGACCTTTTTTAAGGTAATTTATCATCATTTAGTAGTGGAAGATCTTGTCTATTTCTGTATTTAATTTACTGCTCATGTAGAAGATGCCCATAAAACTAAGTAAATTCAAAAGTGATTTTACAATCAATCAGTCTGTCTTTATTTATATAGCAGTTTTCTTGCAGTAAAGATGTAGCACAAAGTGGTTTACATATAAATTAAAAATGTAAAAAGTAGTTCACCCCACTCACTCAGACACTCTATCACAACACAGTCATGGTTAAAAGGACTGACTGAACACAAAGGGACCAGGAAGTAAAAGAGGAGGCATTGTCACAAGGAGCCATCCGCACCGGGGGGTTGCCACTGGCCACAGCAATGAAAAGTGAAGAATTTTTTTTCCTGCAAAATATATTAACTGAGCATGAAACAAGTGACTCCATCCTCCTTTATTTATCAAAACTATGTAGTTTTTACTTGGGATTCAGCGTTCCAGAAAATGATGGTATTTTCACGCCTGCTACAGAGCCTCTAAACATCCAAATGGGTCATATCTGATGACAAACTGCATTTGCCTCAGTTATCTCCATGTATTGGTAGGATTAGTGATTCAACAGGTATTAAACATTTAGAACAGTAGATGCTTTTGGAATGTTAGACTTTTAAGGTTTAATATATGATATTTTAATTTCCAAGAATAATACTTTATTTTTCCAAATAACATGAAATGAACACTGTATCATGTATTTAAAAAATGAAATAAGGATTGTTCTGTTTGTAAAAGTATTACCTCTCCCACATTCAGATCTACATTATAGTTTTCTGAGGTTTTAGGAGTGTGTATCGTGATTTTATCAAATCAATACACTCATTATCTTCATTACTAAACTGAACTCTGACAATAGAACTTACAGTATTCTCACCAAACTGTAATTGAAAGTGAAAAGTCCAACTGTATATTCCTTGTATCCCACAGATGTCCAGCAGTTGTCTGTGGTTAAAGAAGACATTATTCCTGAGCAGCAAGAGTGGAATCCCATTCTGGATCAGGAGGAACCAGAACCAGAATACCCACACATTAAAGAGGAACAGGAGGAACTGTGGACCAGCCAGGAAATTAATATCACCAAGTTCCCACTCACTTTTGTCCCTTTGAAGATTGAAGATGATGATGAGGGGAAAGTTAAGTCCTCACAGCTTAATCAAACACAAACTGAGGAGAACAAAGTGGACGCAAATAAAGTGGAGTATGGAAGATCAGAACCATCCAGCAGCTTCCATCTACATAGACATTTACAAAGAAAAACCAATGAGGAGAATGAAGACTCTGAGGAAACCGAGGACAGCGATGAAGACCAGACCCTGAACCACAAACCTGAGTTAAAGTTTCCAACGAACAGCTCAACTGAACAGATGGAAACAGAAACTGATGGAGACGATGGTGGAGGATCAGAGCCAGACATGATCCTGGTCCACATGGAGAGTGTAAAGAGAAAAACCTTTGACAGTAAGAGTTTAGTGGAGAAACACATGGACATTCCCACAGGACAGAAACTGGTTGGTTCTTCTGAATGTGAACCAACATTTTCTCTGAAGGAAAACATGACACAGGAAACCAACTCCCCCAAAGACATGACGATGAATAACGACTTGATTGTAAGTGATGTGGGATGTAAAAAGAAACTATACCACTGCTCTGTGTGTTCAAAAACATTTTCACGAAAATCACATTTAGAAATCCACATGAGAATCCACACTGGAGAGAAACCATTTAGTTGTTCACTTTGTGGAAGTAGATTCACACACAAGTCAAGTTTACGCAATCACATGATGTCTCATACGGGAGAAAAACCATACAGGTGTACACAGTGCCACAAGTGTTTTGGAGACAGAAGTGAGCTCAGGAGACACACAAGAGTCCACACAGGAGAAAGGCCCTTTGGTTGTTCAGTTTGTGGGAAACGATTTACCACTAAGTCAAATTTAACTGCTCACATGAAGGTCCACACTGGTGAGAAACCATTCAGCTGTTCAGAATGCCACAAAAGATTTACTCAGAAGACAGATTTGGAGTGTCACATGAGGCGCCACACTGGAGAGAAACCATTCAGCTGTTCAGAATGCGGTAAAAGTTTTACTTGGAAGTTAGTTTTGGAGCGTCACATGAGGCTCCACACCGGTGAGAAACCATTCAGCTGTTCAGAATGCAGTAAAAAATTTACTTGGAAGATAGATCTGGAGCGTCACATGAGGCTCCACACCGGTGAGAAACCATTTAGTTGTTCAGAATGCAGTAAAAGATTTACTCAGAAGACAGGTATGGAGCGTCACATGAGGCTTCACACCGGTGAGAAACCATTTAGTTGTTCAGAATGCAGTAAAAGATTTACTCAGAAGACGGGTTTGGAGTGTCACATGAGGCTCCACACAGGAGAGAGACCTTTCAGCTGTGTCGTTTGTCAGAAATGCTTCAAACGTAAAGATCATCTTCAGATACATATGAAAATCCACACAAAAGATTAGACGGACACTTTCACAGGAAGCGGACCTACAGAGACTGAAGAACATCAAGAATAATGATTTAGAGTGAGGTCTGCATTCATAGTCTTCTTAATTCATTTGTTTATTTTTCTGAATTATTGTCTCGAGGGTGATTTTTTTTTCCTTTAAATGATTGTAAATATATTCTTTGATAGCTTCTATTTATAATTACAAGAAAAGATTGATCTTTTTTTTTTTTTTTTACTGAGAATCAGCAGTTGAAGTTATACTGACAGGGTCCAAATTCTCACAGCAGCTGAGAACTAGAGGTGAAAGAGGTTAAAGCCAACACAATAAAAACATTTACTCATAGTTTCCACCATGTCCCTCAAAACTTACCTTGAAATCACATGATGCATGTGTGACATTAATCTTTGACTTTATAATAAAAATATAAATGTTGAAATTAACATGTAAAACAAAGTAAAAAATACAGAATTTGTAAATCTACATAACTGAACATCAGACCCAATGTAATGAATCTGTAAAAACCTGTGAAATCAGAATTTGTCAGAATTACAGGAAATTGATTTTTACAGACATTCTACAACCCATGTCTTCATCTCTTTGATTCAGACATGATAGAAAACAGAACATGTTTCACCACATGTGCAAATGAATCTCAGTCTGTTAATTTTAGAGTCTGAACTTTGTGGAGAATACAGATCACACATGTTCTCCAATCTGGATAAAATGGAAAGTCCTGATATCATCTTTGAGTCACTTGGGATTGAACCAAATATTTCTGTCAGGTTTTGAAACCATCTGGATATTGATCATTTTGAATTTTTAGAACTCAGTGGTGGGCTGTCAGGGTCAGCAAGGCCTTCTCTATTGGTGTAAATTGTCGAATTTAATGATTAAATTAGATTGGAGTCAAAAGCTGTCTAGGCTCATTTTTATATTTTTAAAAGCTTTGCAGCTGTCAGCAGGAAGACACACACACACACACACATACATATATACACAAACAGAGGAATAAGAATAAAAGGTTAATCTAATATTACAGGCCAGACTGTCAGTTAAAGATGGAAGTTGCACAGGAAGTCATCTTAGCAACTGCTTAGATACGAACAAAGGGCAAAAGAGGAAGTTGGCCTAAAAGAGGAACTACGCAAAAGTCTGCCAAAATAAGACCATGTGCTCAAGCAACAATGAGGTAATAGGCTGCAGTTAAAGCTCAGGACCATAATTGGTAAAGGTCACTGTAAAAAAGGCGGACACTTACAGGAAACTGTCTTATCCGCGTCATACTTCAGTTAAAAGGCCCGAGATAGCTTTTTCAACTCAGGAGCTTGTGTTGAATCAAGATAGATAGGACATCATGCACTGGTTGAGTGTGTGTCTTAGGCTGGAGTTAAAGTAAACTGCGTGTTGCAGGGCCGTGAAATGCAGTGAGATTAGAACTTTAACTCAGCTAACTGTCAAAGAATTTGAGGAAGTCCTATTTTTGCAGTTTAACTGAATAGGACAATGACATCTGGACAAAGAACGTCATCTGTGAGACTGATTCATCCAAGTTCATGGATTTCCAGACTGTTATCTGATGCAGTGGAAAAGGATTTTCTTTGCATTTCCTTAATACCCCTTGGAGGTCTGAATCAGGAGCGCACACCTGAGGAATTCTTCCACCAAATTTGATTTCACTGGATTAAGGACTTTTATTCGGACTTTTAATCAAACTGATCAAAATTCCACGATTTAACCCCAGAAGATTACAAAGGTGAAGACCGTAAAACGTGGACTAAGAGACATTCTGACTTAATTTGGACACTGAAATTCTAAACTGTTTTACATTGGTTTGTTGGACTTTAACTGAGTTTCCATTCATGCATGTTTTAAGGTGAAGTATTTTACATGTGTGGGTGGATAGCGGTGAGTTCGATTGAACTGTATTTGTTTATTTTTATTTTCTTAATTTTTGATTGGATTATGCTTCGCTTTGCTGGAAATTGCCTACACCATTTAATAAATTTTTTTTTTGAGCAATAACAATTTTTTCCATCTACTTATTTTAACTCACAAGTGATGCAAGTATTATGACTTAAGGATTTAACTTTAATGTGTGCATTACATCTGGTACTAAAATCACGTCAGACCGAAGAGTTTCCACCGGAATTTAGAATTATAACCCTGGACCTTCTTTTCCTAGCTTCTAAACAGAACCCAGTCAGTTACCAAGAGCCAGAAACCAAATGAAAGTGACCGGCATAAGTACGTAGAGCGGTGTCTTGGGGTGTATAGATTTTTAGGAGTTCTTTTCTGTATCCCAGAGACACTGCTGGCAGTGGGATTAAAGCGTACGGATAAAGCCGGGAGACGCTGGGCTTCCACTTCCCACAAAATCAGCTTCAGGAGCAATTTCAGTTGATATCTTCAGATTTTGACTCAGTTGCTTTTTAACCCTATTGAAACGGAGAGCTGATACGCAGCATTCACCTGCGAGG
>JAQQZY010000003.1:37888507-37900252 GCA_030068375.1 Ostorhinchus rueppellii
GAGTACCCGGAGAAAACCCACGCAGACACGGGGAGAACATGCAAACTCCACACAGAAAGGTCCCAAGGATCGCCCGGTCAGGGTTTATTTGTGGATTTTATGTTGTAGAATGAAAACATGAATGTGTTTTTTAGCCACAGATATTATTTCAGAACCAAAAACCCACCAACTTTGACACGAGGGAACCGGACGCTAAACTCACTTCCACAGTGCTCTGTCCTCCACATCTTTTTTTTTTTTTGTTTAGTTTTTTTTTGTGTTTTTTTAATCAACAACCACTTCCCTTTTTACCCCCCTCTGGTGGAAATCCCAGATCGGTGAAGCAGAAAAAAGCCGATCAAGGAGGATAAATGAAGCCGATCCCTTCCATCCTTCCATTGGTTCCATTGCACTTAATGTAAACAGACTTTAACTGCATGTGATGAGGCCTGAAGCCACGCCTCCTCCTCCTGCTCCTCGGTTTCATTGGTCGAGCTTGAAGACAGAAGATGACGGAGGAGGTGTGTTGAGTTCTGGGTCGGGCCTCGGTAGGTGGTTCTGTTGGTACTACGGGTCAGAGTCTTGTAAAGGCTCTTCGTGCGAAACAGTGACCTCGAACAGAGCTCGGCCACGATTCACCTTCAGTTCACGTCATCAAAATGCGGACAAAGGTGTTGGTCTGCGCGTCTGGTCTGTCCGATATCGAACGGCAATAAAAACACGGGAAGGCTCGATGAAAAGGTCCGTCAAAGAAAGGCGCTGGACTGAAGGTGAATCTGCGCTCGGCCCTGCTCCCCTCTGTTCTGAACAGCTTTGGTTCGTTGTGTTTTTACAGTGTTGGTCAATAGATAGATTTAACTGTTCTGTGTGTTTGTACGAACGGAAGAGAGCGAAAGACGAAGAAAACCCACCACCTAAAAACACAGAAAACAACACGTGTTCATTGAAGTTCACTCGTCCGTGCAGGTAAACTATCAGGCCGTTGAGAAAACACACTCACCTCATGACTTTCCATTGAATTTGGTCATTAAGTAAGTTATTAAAGAATTATTTAAGAGGTTTTTTTTTTTTTAATTCTGTCTGTGATCAGTCAAGCTGAGGATCAAGAACATACAAAAAATACTCCTCAAAACTAAAAACAGTTGGAGAGAATAACTGATTATTCTCGCACCATGGACTCAAAACGGCTTTTTTTTTTTTTTTTGCACTCTTTATGTAACCAAAGATCATTAATTCCACAGAAGCTCATGAAGCTGCTTTTTTAAAAAAGCAATGAATCAGATTTAATCATATACTTGTTTTCAGGCTTCAAAACTTTAGCACAAACTCTAAATGTTTTGAGAAGCTCAGAAGTTTCAGTAAAACAATCATTAAACATGGGAATGTTTTTTATTAAAGCCGTTTAAAATGAAGTTAAACAATGAAACCTTCTGTTATCAGTTGAATTCCTGTGATAATTATTCCTGTTGGGTAAACCACTTGAAAACCACAGAAAAAGTTGTCATAAATGGGTCCCGCTCTGGGTTTTTTCTAAAGCTCTGATGTAAATGATGGTGTTTTAGTATCAGTGAAGGTTAAAAACAAACCAACACACTAACAACAAAAGGAGACGGAGAAGAAAAAGTCACAGGAAACAAACAGGAAGGTGTGTATCATTTATAACATCAAACTCAGACAAATGTAGTATTATATATTCTGAGAACATGTGGGTTTTTATGTAAATTTAAGACGCCAGTGTCTGAGAATATAAATTTAAATTGTAAGTTTTCATATTTAATTTCAGATAATCTATGGGTTTTTTTCTTGCAAATGTATGACTTAATTTCATTAAATGAATCCAGTCTTTTCTTGTAAATGTAAATTGGTTTAACTTTCTTCCACAATTTCTCATTTACAATTTTTTTTCCTGTATTTCAGATTTTAATCTCATATCTCACGTATCCTAATTTTAGTCACTTTTTTTTAAAACCTATTTTGGCCCAAATATCATGTTGTAAATGAATTCAGGTGGTAATTATAATAATAAGTAGGAAATGTGACTGTTCCTTTAAATAAATAAAACAGCGGTACAGAATGTTTGGAAAAAGTCCAACCATGTTCAGCTTGATTCGGTTTCATCCTCAGCTTCTGAAAACAGACAGAACTTTTCTCAAACTTCTGCTTCTTCCACGTCGAACCAAACCTGAAGAAAAAATGATCTGTGTCGTCCAATGACGGTGAAGTTCGAGGTTCATTCGTTCACAGTTTGAGAAAAAGTCATGAGCTCAGGCACAAAGAGCAAAGCACAAAGTTACCTGCCACGTATGTAACGAAGAACGGCTGCGAACTGTACGAACTGTGGAAACGAGGGAAGGAACGAGCTTTAGTCGCGCTCATGTGTTGACTCGTGTTTCCTCGTGACGTCCTGTCGTTGTTTGTCCATGCGTCTTTTGCACTAACTCGTCTGGAACGGCGGCGTGACGTTGCGTATTCGACAGGTTTCTCTATTTTTGGTGTCGTCGCCAGAAAAAAGAACGAAACCAGATGTCGGTTTAGAAAATAGTGGCCAAACAGTTTTTATTTCAGCTCTGGAAAATTTGTGTTTATTCTTGAAAATATTGACCTTACATCCAGTAAAAATACTGAATTTAGAAATGCAATGCATTTATACAAATAAAGGGGAAATTCACTATTTATATAATTATTATTAACTATTATTTATTTAAAGTCTGGAAATTTGTACAGAAGCACATTATATCACTAAAAATACAAGTGTCTATCTGAAAATTACAAGATGTTTTTATGTAATTTTAATGGACTTATAAATTAGTCACGAAACATAAGTATTGAAAAAGCCTAAAAATAGTGAAATAAAATAAAACCAGAAGTGTCCAATGGATTCAAAGAGATTGCAGCTAAACCTTTTGACAAGCAAATGATGAATAACATTTATTTTATCAGGTTTTAGCTTCTGTTTTATGTCTGGATTTCTGTGTAAAATCAGATGTTTTTATTCAGTAGATTTTGTTTAAAATACTCAGAACTAAAATGACAACGTTGTTTTTCTCAGTATTTTTGATTTTTTTCATAAATATTGGAGATATTTCTTATACTTCTGACTAATATTTTATCATAAATGCAACTTGTTTCCTCCTGAAGTTAATTTTTTTCCATCATAATTCTGAGATTTTTATTCAGTTATGAAATCTTTTTCATAAATGTAATTTTTTTTTCATAATTACAGCATCTTTTCTCTTCTTCGTAACACAATTTTCCTACTTTTACGGCATTTTTTTTTTCATGATTTTTACGTTTTAGATTTTTTTTGTACTCGCAGTTTTTCACACCTGCATTGTTTTTTATTTTTACAAGACATTTTTTTTCTCAAAATTCTAACTTTTTAAGATTTGTGAGACTGTACGTCTAATTGAAAGCTTCATATTTTCCAGAGCTGCATGAAACAAATTCACTTCCTCTTTTCATTTTCTTCTTCTTTGGTTTTTTGTGGCTTTCAGTGTTTCGTCATGAAAACGTCACGTCGCTGTTGTGTTTCTTTCTGCCAAACGGCCTCCCTCTGCTTCATGAGGGCGTCTCTTTCTTCTTTGTTGGTGCTACAAAGCGCAGGCTCCGCCCAGAGCCTCCATCGTGTAGAGATTTGTACAAATCGTTTGTTGAATCCAGGTGTGAATCGGGTGTAAGTGTGCGTTGAGTTTCCCTCCGTCCTGCGACAAAGAGAGCTTCAGGTCGGTTAAAGGGATGACGTGGAAAATATCCGACTGTTAAATGGCACAAATACTCGTCCGTTCTGCTTCAGCGCTAAATTTATTCAACTTAAAATGTTGCTAATGATGCAGCTAAGGTCAGGAGGTTTAACGTCGCCGCCGCTAGAACATGTTGTGTCCCTTTAACCGTGGAGCCTCAGCTGTTTTTCACACAGAACTGGAACAAGTTGCACTGTTTAAAAAGTTAAAATAGAAAAAAAGTCCTTGTATGTTATGGATTTATTGTTATATGCATTGAGAAAATATAATGACAAGTATTTATGAGTGATGTAATGTTCTGCTTTTTGCTTGCACTCGACTAATCCGACCGAACGGCGTCGGCTTTATTTTTTAATCGCAAAAATCTGATCATACATAAAAAAAGTTGTAGTTCGGATTCAGTGGACGGTTCAGCAGTAAAATAATAATAAAAAGAGGGAAATATGGATTCAAAGTGCAGTAACTGTTGGAGGCGGAAGCCACATTTGACCCTGTGGTTGACATTTACAGCAAAATAAATACGGAGAGAAAACAGACTCGGAATAATGCGACAAAATCTGATTTAACGTGTTTCAATCTGCACACGTGTCAAGAAGTTCAGTCACATGGAAAATATTTTACGAACACACGTCTCATGTTACATGAAGGTTTTAAAGCTACAAATGTTATCAGATTATCGCAATTTTCTTCAGGTCAGGTTATGTTCAACTCTTCAAGTCTCAGATCCAATGTATTTTTTAAAAAAATCCTCTTCTTCAATCCAATCCAACTTTATTTATAAAACACTTTAAAACAACCACAACCTTCTTAACGGAAACAACAGTGAAAATGTTTCTACTTTGGTTGTTTTATCTTTGGTGAAACAACAACTACAGATGTAAACTGTTTTTATGCAAGCAGGTTTACCCATTTGTTTCACATTTACAATAAAACTACGGCTGTAATGTTAATAATACACGTTGACCCAACATTAATGGTATTACTAGTATCAGTGCAGTAGAAATGTTGGAAAATCATGATAATATCTTTTTTAACTCTATAAAACATGTCATTCCACCCATGACTAAAGTTATTCTACCACCTTTTAATAACTGTTGATCCTCATATTCATTTGCCCTAAAAGTCATATTATGTTGGAGTTTCTACTCCAGGTGTTTATTGCATTGTTTCAGTTTGTTTGTCATGGTTTCAGAGAAATTAAATCAAAGTCCTAAGATAAAACAAAACTCAACAGCTGAATATTGTTTATTTCACCCCGTCCAGAACATAATCTGCGTACCACCATAGCAATGTCAAAATATTAACATACAAATTGTTTTTAACTTTTTTACTTTGTTTTTTACATTTCATCAAGTTGAGTTGTAAGTAAAACAAAAAATAAATAATTGTAATATTTTTAACCTTTTAAATCTTTTAAATCATTTAAATTTGTAATGTAAACAAATGTTTTGTAAAATGTTTTATTTATACATAAAAATTGGATGAGTTATTTTTTGTTTTGCGGCCTGATGTGTCTGATTAACAGCAACATTAGTTAATATGCATTGTTATTTTTTGTGCTAGGTCCAGTGTTGAGTGCTGAGGTGTATTTTTCACTCACTTGGTAAAAAGGTGTTAGTGAAGGAATTTCACATGATTTATAATACGATGATTTTAGTGGTTGAATAACTTTTGAATTTTGATCTAAAACAAACTGTGAAAGATAATATGACCTTTAATAACATGAAGTGTAAAGTATGCATAATCCAATCCAATCCAGCTTTATTTGTAAAGCAAATTAAAACAACCACAATGGACCAAAGTGCTGTACAAAATAAATAAATAATGAATAACAGCGTAAAATACAGAAATAGATTAAACAGATAAAATCAGTACAATTAAAAACAACAATAAATTAAAAATAAGAACAATAAAATCAATACCAAATAAAACATCTGAATAAGAACGATACATTTAAAACATCTCACGTGGTTTTAAAAGTCAAGGAGAAAAAAATGGGTTTGAAGACGGGATTTCAAAACAGACAGGGAATATGTTATATGTAATATATATGATATAATAATATCATATAGAACATGCTCACCTAGAAACGAAGGTTAAAGAGACAGATGTAGACAGATCTGCCTTCAGTTCAAATAAAACTAAAAACTCAACATTAGAAATTCATCAAATAATGTCAAGATTACTGTTAACAAAAATAAATATTGGAGTTTTGAGAAAATCTTTCATTTTATTTTCATTTACTTCATTCATGGTTGTGCATTTCATCAGCAAAACATTCATTTATCATCCAGTGAACAAACACGTCCATACTACATGCTCGAAAAGGAGGATGAAGAAAATCTTATATTTCCTGCCCCCTTCGAAATTATAACAGCCTTAATAGTTAGCTCTAAAATCATACTGTATAAAATCAGACAAACCAAACTAAATGCATCAAAAAAATTTTAAAAATGAACACAAAACCATGTCCAGGAAGTACAAAACATAGGTAAACAAATGCCTGATGAAATGATGCAAAAGCAGTAGACCAGAGCAAAATAAAAATAAAAAATAAATGTGTCACTAGATCCAATACAAACATGAAGCAAAATATCAAAACTTATAACTCTTCATATAATCTCATTGAGGATTAAGCCCTAATGTTTGCACTTGTAGAATTATTTTCCATGTGTTGATGCTTTTGTTTTTCACTTTTGGACTCGAACTGACATAATTCAGCATAAACGACACATTTTCCGTCCGTCTGTAAACGTCGCCAACGTCAGGGTCAAATATTGCTTTTGGAGTCTTGTTGTTAATGTAACTGAGTGAAAGCAGAGGATGTTTTCCTCAGACCTACCAGGATCAAACTGGGAAAACTGGGAACAACACAGAGGTGTCTGAAGGAACCAAACACCAACACACTCTGAAAAGGACATTTAAAGGGAAATGGGAACACGTCATGACGGTAGAACGAACGATAACGAAGCGATAACGGGACCGTGATGGTTCGGTGGGTGGATGGAAGCGGTGTCAGATACAACGAAATGAACTGAACTCAACTGGGATGGACCTGAAATTAGACATCAGAACCAACATGATGATTGTCTTTTATCCAGTTCCTTTTTGGGAAGTTTGGGAATTCTCTTACAGAACAATATTTTATCGTTTTTAGATGGAAAAATTTGTAATTTCGCATCAGTTCAACCAGGACTGTCAAACTCATTTCAGTTCAGGATCAAGTTCGACGAGTAAAATAATATCAGAATAATCTATAAATAACTAGAAAAGCACTCGGAGAGTGCAGACCTCCGCCAAGACAGTGTTTGTATTTTTTTTAAGGTAGTGTTTGTACTTTTCTCCACTAGATGGTGCTGAATGACCTCATAATCAACTCTGGTCTGTCATGCCCAATCACATTGATAAAGAATCCCTTTAAAAAATTCCTGGATCCAGACAGTGATCCAGATCGCCTCCAAAATTTAATCATCCCTTCCTTGACCCAGAGCGGACATATCCTGAAAATTTCATCAAAATCCATCCAAAACTTTTTGAGTTATCTTGCTAACAGACAGACAAAAAAAAAAGATAACTCCAATTTAACCTCTTTGTTTTAATGTAAAAAAAAAAAAAAAAAGTCGAATTAGATCATGAAAATGTGCTCATCTACAAACTATCATTTAAAAAAATACAAATAACATGAACAACCTGAAAATTCTAAACATAAATAATTGCATAAGATGCTTTGTGGGGAAAAAAATTGTTTTGTGATTGGTGTTGGTCGAAATTTCAAAATAATTATTCATCAGTGTTAGTGATGATTGATTAAAGAAAAACATTGGTCAGCCCCTGAACTGCACATTTAGAGGGATATTTACTGAAAGTCAACATCCGAGTGGTGACCATGAGGAGGATCTTGGGATGTCGTTGAGGAACAGAACTGAAATTAACTGAAAAAAGCTAAATGTTTGGACAGTTTGCGTCTCTATGGGAGTAAAAAATGAGGAGGAGTTTGAAGAACGGGTCAGAGGAAGTCAGCGTTTGGAGACGTCCCAGTTTGGGTTCATCTGGACCAGGATCTAGACTAGGATCTGGACCAACTGGACCAGTTTGAGACAGAACAGAAGCTTCAGTCAGAGTTAGAACCAGAACAGAGTGGGAGAAATGAACAACAGGGTGTAAAACAGGCCCAGTTTGACCCAGATGTCCCAGTTTGACCCTGTGTCGGTGATGTGGGTCTGGAGATGTGTTTTTTTTTTTTTTTTTTTTTTTTTTTTGTTGGACTGTTTCACTGTGGAGCTCTGTGCTCAGAAACAAACCAGAAACGGGTCAGATAATCAAAGATAACGAATCGGGTTTCGGGTAGCGGCGTTGACCTCAGAGGATCAGCCTGTGACAACAACTTCCTCTGATGTCACTTCCTGTTTGTAACTATCGTCCAATGGGCTTCGTAAGATGCTCCGCGATGTTCACTTTCAGTCCACGTCACAGAGTTTATGACGTCTTTTTGTCATAATGACGGGAAAATGAAAAATGTGACAAAATGTTTCATATGTTCAGAACAGTCGACCAATCAGAACCAAACTCAGAACCAGTCGACCGAGTATGTGGTGATTTTTTAATTTCCTCAGAAAATATTCATCTTCACAGTTTCCACTAGAAAGAAAATGTCATGATCTGGTCAAATTCCTGGATGATCACTTTATGTTAAGGACCCAAAACCACCTGTCAGTCTAAATGTTTAAAATCTGTTGAACGCCTAATCCTGTCTATTCATTTCAACAATTGGTGTAAAATACAGTTTTACCTTCATTATTCATCAGATTAATTGTACGAACACTTGTAAAATAACCATAATATGGGCAAAATACTTGAAAAGTCAGGAAGAATGAAGAAATAAACCTTGAAATATGGCATGAAAGTGAATGAATCATTCAAAATATAGGAGAAAAATGAGAAAATGGCTTGAAAAATTTGATTTTATTATTTCATAACATCCACAACCCTGTATTTATAACCTGTTAAACCTCAAAAACCAAAAGCTAAACTGTTTAATACCTGCTGATCCACTAATCCTATATCAATACATGTCAATAATTGGTGTCAAATACAGTTCTTCATCTTTTCACGGTCATCAGATATGACCCATTTGGACGTTCAGAGGCTCCGCAGTTGCCACGGAAACACCGTCATCTTCTACAACATTGATTCACCAGTAAAACCCATGGAGTTGGATAAGTTCCAGTGGATGGACACACTGGGTTTATGTTCAGTTCATGACAGATTTTGCTGAAAAAGCTACTTTTTCTTCAGTTTCCTCTGTTTTGATATCTTTGAGCATCAACACAATCAATAAATTAAATATAGGAAAATGAATAAATGCACAATACATCAGATAATAAAGTAATAAACAATGATAAGTAACTTAGGAAAGACAGAAGTTGTGACAAAAATAGTCTTTAAAGGTTAAAGTCACCGTAGCTTCAACAGTTTCCATCTCTTTTATTTTATTTTTCAGTGGTTTTCAGGACAGAACAGGGTTTAAAAAAAAAAAAAAGCACGTTTCCTGAATTTCACCAAAACATCTGTTGAAATTTGTTTTCCATCTGTTAAATATCATTAGTGTGTTATAAGAGCAGGAGTGTGGAAGTCATTTAAACTCAGGTTCCATGTTCAGCCCAATAGGATCTGAACTCCAGTCATTTATTTATTTGTTTATTTGTCTCAAACTCGAACTAAAAAAACCAATAAAAGCAAGAAATCGATCACATATGCACCCATCAATGGTATTAATTACAGAAAAGATAAGATAAGACGTTCCTTTATTAGTCCCACAGGGGGAAAATTCCAGAAAAAGTAATGAAATACAATAAATTTAACATAAAAATACATATGAATCCACTCAGACACGTAACATTATAACCTATAGATAATGTCAACTCCAAAGTTTTAGAGTGAACAAAGTAAAATTACATCAGGAAAATATTTACATCGACAAACTATCCATGAACAACCTTGAAACTACTGGAAAAAAGTTCTGAAGAAAATAAGTATTTGAACAAAATTATGCTTCAATTTCTCATTTACACACGTTCATTAAAACTGACAGACACAGTGGGTCTAAAAACACACAAAACATTTAATAACAGGAAGAATATTGAGCAGATTCCACTTATTTTATTTCACATTTTTCATGTTCTTCACATTTTTGGTCAAAGAATAGTTGGGAAATCCAATCCAACTTTATTTATAAAACACTTCAAAACAACCACATTGGACTGAAACAAACAAACAAAAAACAGAGTAAAATACAAGAATAGGTTAAAAATATAAAAGCTGTACAGTTAAAAACAACAAATATTAATAATAATATTAAGAAGAAATGTTAAGGTTTTTGTGTAATTTTCTTTTTTACACAAAAACAAAGACAAAAATTTGGAGTTGTGATTATTTACAGGTTATTATGACAGTGTTTTACTTTAGATCATATTTGTCTGAATCTGCAAACTGAACTAAAATGAGTTTAACATCCTTTATTGTTAATTTATTCAGTGTAATTTTTTTTTTTTTTTTTTTCATAAATTCATCCTATGGACTGGGTTGGACCTTCTGGCGACTCTTTTGGCCCCCAGACCCTATGTTTGACACCTGTGAATAAGAGATTATTTAATTAAACGATAAATATAACGTCTTAGAGTTTTACAGACGTGATGGACTGAAGGTGAACAGCTCAGGTGACGTTTGTTGGATTTGGTCCGATCAGATCCAGATCAGATCCGGGTCGAGCGCTGCATTAACGTGATGATGATGAAGGTGATGATGATCGTGTAAACTGAAAGCAGACCTGTTTGTCCGTCAGAAATCCACTCTTGAGTTTCAGCTTTGTTACATTCACAAACCTGAAATGCCAACATTAACCCAAACTCGTGTGTTAAACCTGTGGGTTTTTTCGCCCTGAGTTCAGGCTTCAGGCTGCGTTGAAACCTGAGTGGACCCATGACATCAAACGGCGACGCTAAAGCTTCGAGCTGCCATGTTTTTTCTGTGGGTTCTGTGCAGTCCGGTTGTTTTTCCATCTGTGGATCTTGTTGATTTTCTCCTGTCGGGTTTGGGTTCGTTCATGCAGTTGTACAGCTTTGTCGTTGTGCAGATTTTCTTCTTCCTGTTGCTATGAAGTTCTTTTGTTTTGTGGAAGACACTGCTGCTTCCTGCATGGTTTCTCTGTGACTTTCTGTCTGTTTTTGTAAATTAATCACAAAATTATAAAAAAAAAAAAAAATCTTTTCTTTTCCTGTAATCTGCTGGCGTTTTGTTTGTTTTGCACTTTATATGATAAAAAGAAAATGTTAAAGGTCTAACCATGAAAAAAAAGTGGACCCTGTTTGTCCTTTGGTTTGAAACCGAAATACTGAGTGAAATGCACCTTTATTTGACCTGTGTGACCCCTGTTTGTTTTCCTGAACCTGTTTGTTTATTTGTTCTGATGAGAAGCAGAAACATGACAGAGAAGCCAGACCTCTAATGTGAATCTATTTTCCTACTGACAGACTGGAATAAAGGACGAGGCGTTCACTGGCACCAACACAGCGTCCGATTCTTCATTTACCTCTGGAACACTTCTGTCTGTTTTGTTTTTTGTTTGTCAGCGTTCATGTGTCCATTTCCAGCTTGTTTTACCCCTTTTCTATTTGTTTTTTCCACCATCTTTTTTTTTTTTTTTTTACATCTTTTGTCAGGGGTGTCAAACATTCGGCCTGTGGATCCTAGCTGGCCGCCAAAGGGTCTGATCAGGCCCATGGAATAAATTTTTACATTAAGATATGAAGAATCAAGGGTGTTCAAATCCTTTTAGTTCAGACTAATGTGATCTAAAATAAAATACTTTCATAATCATAACCTACTGTAGAAATAATACGGAAGAGCATTTGGGCCACTGGGGGGAAAATTTAAGGTCCTATATACAGTCACCTCCAAAAGTATTGGAACAGCCAGTTCAGTTCCTTTGTTTTTGTTTCATACTGAAGACATTTGGGTTTCAGATAAA
>JAQQZY010000003.1:37934064-37945261 GCA_030068375.1 Ostorhinchus rueppellii
ATAGATAGATAGATAGATAGATAGATAGATAGATAGATAGATAGATAGATAGATAGATAGATAGATAGATAGTTTGCTTCATGTAAATTCATTTTCTATATGTAGCCTACTTCAAGTTTCTGTTATTTTAGCTTTCACCAGATATTTTATTTATTTTTAAGCAGAATATGGCCAAGCATATGAAGACAGGCTAAAAAAAACAACTCCCTAATGTGATTATTCAATATGTCTGAATTTGATTTCTGTCTCTTCTTCATTTTTCGGATTAACATTTTGAGCCTGGCTATAGGGATGTACTCACATTTGGGCACAAAGTATGGTTTATATGCGAGTATGAAAACCCAGAGAAAAAAGGTGCAACCGCATCACTCCGCCCCTCACAGCTGCTCTGTAACCCAAACCCAACACACACTACGTCGAAGGTACAGCACAGAAAGGTAAAAGTTCCGTCTCATTAAAATTAAAAATTTCCATCAAACGTGACTCTTTTTGGGCTCCTTTAAAGTGTCTAATAAAACAGGAGCAGGGAGGTCTAATGCGTGTAAAACCCCAAGAACAAATTAAAAAAAAAAAAATCCACTCCGATTATCCGGAAGAGTTGGTCAAACGTCTATAATGTTTCATTAGATTTTTACGCTCATTTTAATATAGGAAAATAATTTGTGCTTTTAAAACACCAACTCTGTAGGATAATGGGTCGCAATGAGAAATAAACGTTTTAAAAGTTGATATACGTTAACTTTTCTTGACACGAGTCATGCCGATTATTTAGTCGACACCTAATGAAAGAAATAATATAATAATAACACGTTCACGTTTAAATGTGTTAATGACCACATTATCAATAAAGTTACTGTTAATTTGAATTAAGTTCTGTTTGTGAACACAACTAACCGGGCAAAGCAATAAATATACACACTAGTAATAGCCCCAGTATGGGCTTAACACAAAATAAAACGCTTTAAAAGTTACTAGTTTGTAGGTTTTATTAAAATTACTAATGCCGAATATTTACGTGACTCTTACGAAAATTAATTTGAGGAAGATTAGTGCCTTTTTCTTCGTATGAAAAAGTAAATGATCACATAATCGTTAAATTATTGTTTATTGACATTCACTTCTGTGTGTGAAGGGAACTAGCCAACTCGCATAGCAAAGTAACAACATCGTGGAACAGCCTTTATATCAGCCAACTTGAAAATCGGCCCGAGTTTTATGTATTTATTTTAGGTTTGTTTGTTTTTCGTACAATGTGTGCTTAAATGGCTTTTTACCTTTACGTGTAAAACATGAAGCTAACATTAGCATTACAACGCTAATTTTACGCTACACGGATATGACGCCATACGCTGGCTGTTGTTTTCGCTCCGTAGTGGGCGTGGTCTAAGAGCCTCCTGTTGGTGGAATGTAAACAGCTAGCCCGGACCGCCTTAGACCCGGACCCGGTGTCGTTAAACAGAGCGGCTTTGAACCGACTGTGCGTGCAGGTTTAAGCGGGGAGGACAGTGCCAAAGCCCAGCCTCCGACTCCCGTTGTTTATGTCTTTTGTTTCTATTTAAAACAGTGGCTAACTCTGCGAGGCTAACGGAGAGCTAACGTCGTGTTTGCTAGCTCCGGGGGGGAAAGAGGCTTAAAGCGGAGCCGTGAGGAGCTGCATGGTTCTGGGTGTGTGACAGCCCTCCTCCCGGAACAAACTGGATGTGACGGATCACGGAGAGCAAGGCAAGTCCTGGTTCGGTTTTTTATTCAGTTAAACAATCACTGATCTGCCTGTTTTAGCATTACAGTCAGTACAAAACAAACCAGTTTGTCCTCAGAGGTTCTAAACTAAACAAAAGCACCTTTAACAGAGAGATAAAGAAGAAATAATGGATTTTGTTGAGTCTCCTCTGAAATAGGTCTAAAAGTATGTATACACCGTCTATATATTTACGTAAGGTTTTTCAAGAAGTGACAGGCAGCTTTAGGTGCTGTCAGTAAACAGGATCTGTGAGATACACCTCCATCATGGAATCCTGAACAAAAGGGACAGGAGACAGTGACACTCACACAAAGACACAAGGAGAGGGACGTGTAAAAGCTGAAATGTCAGTGGAATACAGGTATTTACTAACGTTCAAAGTTGAAATACTTCCCTTTTCCTTAATTTGTACACAAACAGCTACACGTTCTACTCCTTATATGAGCCACACAGACATGTTAATTAAGTTTTAATGCATTTTAGGGGAATTGAATTGTTCATTACTTCTGTTTTGCGTTATTGTGTGCCTTCACAACTGAACAATTACAACCTGAAAAGATGAAACTATAACCTATTGTTAAAATGGTCCTTGGGTTAGTGAATCCACTGGTGAATATCACACACAGGAAATGTTATCAGATGAAGCCAGTGTAAAAGATAAAATAAGACAAAAACAGTATAAGACCTGATCAAGTGAAACAGAACAAAGGGAGACTGGATTACTGTTAAGAATCATGATAATGTTTTGAGTTCTGTTGCAGACTTTATTATCCCTGAGGGGAAGTTGATCCTTTTCACAAAGCCTTGACAGTAAACTTACACAATGACCTGACACAGTACATTTAACACAGACAAAATCATAAAACACAAAGTAGCAATAAAACATATATATAATGGATATCAAAGTGAAATATTACAATACCATGTGGCAGGTATGCTGTATAGATCAGTGAATTTACACAACATAATGTTAGTGATGACAGATAGCATCATGCTGTTTATGAACATCTGGACAAACAGGATCCAGAGACACGAACAGTCATTCACAGAGACAGGACAGTGCAACAAAAAGACGTGAACTGATAAGTTTTGAATGGTTTTTTTTCTTGATACTGGTTTTATCGGAAGCTGGTTTTCATTGTGTATGTAAGTGCTGGTTGTTCTTAGCTGTTTCACTGTCTTTCTGTTCTATAGGACATGAACCATATTTGAAATAGAGCTACGTGATCATCGTTTGAACAGTCACTGTTCAAATGTCATCATACAACTTTTAGGAGCTGGACACTAAAGGAGGACTTGCAGAGTTCTAATTTTCTGCTAAACTAGAAGTTCAGTCTGTCTGATTAAAAGGGATTTATTCTCATTAGCTTCTTAGACCTGGGAGCAGCTGCAGTTCTGTCTGTGTTGCCATGGTAATGCTACAAGATACTTGTATCAATATACATATTCTATACATCCATGTAACGAAAGGAATGTCAGCTAAAAGCTCAAAGAAACTCATTGTTGCACAACAGAGCACAGCTTTAACAACAGGCACTGAAATGTGGAATTATCTAAACCAGTCTAACAGTCTGAGAGCAGTATATGCCATGAATAATTTAATATAACAACAGATAAGATGAGACAAACTTTTCGGCACTAAGCTAACAGTAAGCAGCTCCAACATTACAAGGATTATGTCTACCTCTAAAACTCATCCAACGAAAGAAAAAGAGCAAAAATAAAGATTGAATTATGAAGAGATGATGACAAATGTCTTTTCTTGGCTGTTTTCTGATCATAACTTGGTTTTATATAAACTAAGCTTCTGCTATCAGCTAATCCATTGTTTTGTGTTACAATGAAATTATTCAGACTGGAAACAAATGGCCCAGAGTTTAACAGAATAAACGGTTTCTCTGAAACACAAAGTTATGGACAAGTACTTTATATTACTGTACCTATTCTGTGTCGGCCTATTACAGTCTCATGTCCCTCCACCATCTCATAACCAAGCAGTTAACCTTTAATTATGCTTGAGAAATCAACGACTCAGTATTCATTTGCAATTGCATTAAGTCATATTAATACAAAATTAAGAAACATCACAGAGAAAGGTAGTAATACAAATTAAAACAATATAAAATGCAAGTACTGCTCAAAATAAAACATTAAACAAAGTATCAGAGTACATGTAAATGAAACATTACACACAGAGGAGGTGATGAGCCCTTCTCATAGGAACATGAAAGGTCACTAATGTGTTACAAAAGGTTGCTAATGTGTTGTGAAAGAAGGCATGTCGTCCTCTGCATCCATTTCACTGAACGCAAACAGTTTTACTCTCGTTCTCACTGTTTGAAATGAGCTCATGTTACCTGTTAAACTGCAGAGGTCACCTAACAGGCGTAAACACACCCAGCCTCGATGAGCAGCTGCTCTCGCTGTCTCTGCTCAGAATTTCTGAAAAGTTAAACAACAAACACAAATGGTCTCTTTTCTGACGTCTAAAATAATTGCCAGTTTAAGGACAAGTACAAATAAAACTGCACCAAAAGCAACTGGGGATGCAGAGATGTGTCAGCCTAAGTGTTGAGATGTAATTTCACCGAAGCCATAGTGTGTTTTATTATAGACTGTTTTATAGATTTGTGTGATCGGAGTTTCTGTTTCCATAACACAAAAGAGGAATGAACAAAAGCACTGTTTTTTCTAACGGCTATTGATCAAATTGTTACTGAGATGCTGAATCATTTTAGGTATTTTTAGGTGTCGAGTCATGTACTGAAGGAGTGTTTAACCACTATATGACTCATGATGATTTAATACAGGTTGTGACATTAATTCCTATTTCTTGCCCTGAATAAATGATCAGCTCATGTTGTTTCTCTGTGCTTACTTAATCACATTTCCGCCAGTTCCACCAGTGTTCATTTCACACCAGCCTCTATCAGATGAACAGAACCTAGTCTCATGTTAGGAAAAGAGATGAAGCTTTTAAATGTATATCTCTGGTGGTAAGTTGACTCCAATAAAGATAATTTAGAAAGAGGTTTGTGAACAGATGCACAAAAAGAACAAATGAATAAATAGCATTCCTAAGTGTGTAGTCACTATTAGGAATGATTGATTAGTTGTCAACTATTCTCATAATCAGTCTGAGTGAAAATTCTTTGATTCTGACCTCTGAAAAACATGTTATTTCATGATTTTGTTCCTTCTATGACATCATTCAGTTCAACTCAGCTTTATTTATAAAGAACTCTAAGAACAATTATAGCTGAAACAAAGTGCTATACATCAATCATAACTGTAAAACAAACAAAACAAAAGCAATAAAAACATTAAAACAGACAGACTCTCATGCCACGCCAGAGGCCAAGGAGTAAAAATAGGTTTTAAGATAAGTTTTAAAAATGGACAGTGAAGGGGCCTGTGTAATGCATAAAAGTAACTCTTTCCATAATTCAAGAGCAGCAACAGAAAAGGCTCCGCCCACTCTGAGTATCAGCTGACCTGACAGATCAAGCAGGAGCATAGGGCAGAAGAAGATACAGTTCAGAATGTTTGGGTTTTGGCTCAAACAAGGCATATGAGAATGACTTCATGTTCACATTGTACAGACGAAGTAGTGATTGATTACTCCAGACAATAATGAAAATTGAAAATATTGACTAGTTGCAGCTTCAGTCGTTGCATAAAGCCACAGTGATGAATGGAGGTTTACTGAAGGGGGGTTGAATCAGAGCATTACTTTTCTCTGAATGTGTCCACCAACTAACAATGATTTCCTTCTGTTTGTGACTCTACAGTTCTGTCAACAATCCCCTGTCTTGACATTCTGACAGACAGCGAACACATTGTCTCACATTCATCATCCTGTTGAAGAAATTTCTGCCACTAGAGTCAGACTCTTTGACATGTTGAAGGCTTGATAGGTATTTGTTTTCTACGTACAGAGGTCAGTAGGTTCTCAAGCGGCCATGTTGGACTCTCACGGTCCCATGTGACCTCGGCCTCCACCAATCAGCTTTTACACATCTTCTGACCAAAGCAGCTTTTTCAACTCCATCAGGAGCCACTGTTTGTTCCGTGTTGCCATCAGTGATCAGCCAATCATGGCCGAATCCAGCTCAGAGCTCGAATTGCCTCGTGCCACTGATAGTGTCTCCAAAGAACTCATTATAACCACAGTGATTGAAGGGTCCGAGGTCAGAGCCGAGGTCCCGAGCAGCAATGGGACCGCTGAAGGTCCACTTTCTGCCAAAGTCATAAAGGAGGAGGACGAAGTCACGTCCACAGCGCCAGAGTCAACGCCACCATCTGAAAGCACGACAGTGAGTGGAGTCACCACAGAAGAAGAGTCTCTGACATCTCTACTCAGCCACATCCAGACTGGATCAGGAGTCAAGCCAGTAGAACCAGGTAAGTGTCAGGCCTCATCTTGGATCAGCTGATTCCAGCTTCTTCAAAGTAAAAGTTTACTGAGTTATAACGGATTTTTTGGAGGAGGTATTTTGCAATCAAAGCTAATTCATTGAAGAGGACTAATCAACTACTGTTTCTGTGCAGATTAATGTAAAAAAACGGAATGAATAGAATAGAAATACTTTATCTACTCTTTCTCTACAAGAGGCAGAAACTTGCCAGAAAATTGACAGGCTGCTAAACAAGTTGAATATAATCAGTAGCGTGCAACAACAATGTTACTCAAATCCATTATTTAAAGTTCGCAGATGTCATTAATATCTTACGGAACATTATTGGAGTAAAACAATACATTCCAACTGTCCTGGACCAGCAGGTCTGGATTTGGACCTGGAGGAGAGTTCCTCTGTAGCAACAGCTGGGGGTTCAGATGACCAGAGGGAATCCACCGACTCCGCCTCCTTCTCCATCCCCAGTCTGGAGCTGTCGGACGGAGTCACTGCCACTGGAAACTCTCTGGATGTGGAGGACGGTTTATCCTCGTCATACTCTGCTCTGGGAGCAGAGGGTGGTTCTCCATCCACAGAGGTCCCCAGTCTGAAGGATGAAGATGCTGCAGAGGCCAAAGGTGAAGATGAGTCACATGAGCACATCAATGACTACTTATCAATTTATAGATTAGGGATACTCTATAAAACATGAGATGACATGGGGCATACTGAAACACTGTATGTAAGATGACAGACTAAGAAGAATGGTGTAAAACACAAGTTATAAGGAATGAATCAATTACTGAGGTCTGAGTGTAATTACCCTCCTGTCCACAGGGGGCACTGCTTCAGCTGCTGCCCCTGCCACTGCCTCGTCTTCTACAACTTCTGCTGCTGCGGCTGCAGAGTCTGGGCCGTCCATGCCGGCGTATTACCTGGTGAAGTGGATCACCTGGAAGGAGAAGAAGACACCCATCATCACGCAGAGTGAGAATGGACCCTGCCCCCTGCTGGCCATCATGAACACACTGTTCTTGCGCTGGAAGGTGATTATTTATGTCGTCAGTGCCTGCATCGATGAAAAAAATTACCCTGGTCTTGTAGGTCTTTACAGATGTATGTTTCATGACAAAGTTCTTAAAACCTACTTGTACAAATTAAAACAGAGAAGGGTGTTGCCTCTGTTTGTTTTTCACTCCACAACGATAATCTGCTTCAGTAGATCCAGAACCACAAACTCCTGATTGTCTCTGTTATCTTGGACCTTCTACTGGTCATTTTATGCTTTTTTCAGCTGTGTGTTTGCTATACACGCTTCATGAGAAATATCCACATATAAATAATTTATTCAGCTAAAATGTACTTCTATAGGACTTTATTTTCCTTATCATTCAACACTACTTTGTTCTAATAGTAGAATATCAGATTGTATGAAGACTGGGTTAACGGTTTCCTGGGTGAATGTTCTCAGACTGTGATCTTCATGAAATTTCTCATCATTCCATCAAAGGAAATTATTTGATTCATTGTTTGTGACTTTTTTTTTTTAATTAAAAAAACACAAAGTCATTCCCACCATCTTGGTACACTTTATCATAAATTCAGTTCTTTTTACACATATAAGCAGAAAAACCAAATTTAACAATAATCTTCATATTAAAAAAACTTTGGGAAGTTCATCAATCACCTCAACCAACATGCTCACTGAGGTTTGAAATTTCGACATTTATATCGATTTGTGCCATTTATTTGGGTGAAATGATTATTAATTATCAGGCAGTGGGAAAAAAAAGAATGACAATTCTTTGTTTATACAGTTGAAGTATTTGTGTGTTTTGGTCTCAGGCAAAACTTCCTGCTCAGACTGAAGTCGTCACCACTGAGGACCTGATGGCTCACCTGGGTAAGATGATTGACAGATCTGAGAGGCAATCAGCTGCTCTTGTTACCGGAAACTCCTCTGATGTCACTTTCCTTATGCTCTTTTTTTCTGTCATGTGTAGGAGAGTGTGTGCTGTCTGTTACACCCAGAGAAAAGGCTGATGGGATGGAGCTCAATTTCCAACAGGTAAAACTCACCTGAACCTGAATGGACAGTTACAGTTGGTAATGATGAGTTCAGGTCAGGATATAGTGTCACATTCATGTAGATGGGAGGCTGACTGTGCAGTGTTTTCTTTAGGAAATTAAATGTATGGATTCATAAATAATTCACATTTTTTTAAATTTTAAAATTATATTTAACCAGGTTGGTCCCTTTTAGATGGGGGGGGGGGGCTTCTTTTTCAAGGGAGGCCTGGCCAAGATTGCAGTGATACAGTCACATCAGTACAGTTTTACAATAATAAAAGCTTTTGTAAACAGAAAAAAACATGCAATCAGTCAAAACATTTACAGCCTTGATTCCACAGTTTTACCGTTCTGTTTAAAATCAGTCGGAATCAGTGTTTAACTCATTCACTGCCACTGACGTGTTTTGGCGCCATTTCAAAGCTGTTCTGTAGATACGCCTGGCAGTGAATGAGTTCAAGATGGAGCTCAGACTGAAGCTTGTTCCAGGCATTGGAAGCTGAAAACCTGAAAGATTTTTTTTTCCCGAATTCACTTCTTATTTGAACATATTGAAACAAGGTCAACCGATTATGTTGTTTGATGATGTGATTTGCGTGTGCGTCAGAACATGAGCGATGCCATGGCAGTGCTCCCGAAGCTCTCCACCGGTTTAGACGTCAATGTCCGATTCACTGGAGTGACAGACTTTGAGTACACACCTGAATGCATCGTGTTTGACCTGCTAGACATCCCACTGTACCACGGCTGGCTGGTTGACCCGCAGGTACGCAAACACCGGAGAGCGTGTGAAGGAGCAGGCGGTGAAGTCCACACCATTCACTAAACACTAGACTTTACAAGAAACCTTGTGTCTTCTGAAATCCTGCTGCTCCTCTCCATCTTTCTCTGTCTTTATCTGTTGAACTCAGCCAAGAAAATTCTCAAACAAATGTGTGTCATGTTTATTCCAGAATTACTGCTCCAGTTGAAATCCATTGATAAAATCTTTTAAAGTCGGTCTTTATTGTGTTTTGGCTTAATTTAAGTCTCGTCTCCACAGAGCCCAGAGATGGTGGCCGCTGTGGGAAAACTGAGTTACAACCAACTGGTGGAGAAAATCATCGACTATAAGCACTCTGCAGACAGCAGTCGAGTCAGTGAAGGTAACACAGACACTGGCCTCAACCCTGATCTGTCAGCTGGTCTCACTTAAAACTCAATCAGTCCTCACAAGAAGAGGTTGTTTTTGTCTTTTCTATGTTTCTACTCTGGCTGAACTCAGTCTTGATGATGTGTAATGATGTAAAATAAACATAATGAACACTTAAATGGTCAAAGTTGTTAAAGGGAAAAGTGTCAGAAAAATAAACGCATAAGTACACGTAAATGAAAATGCTATTGATGCACAGTTACTTCCTGTACAACACAAATAGATCCATGCAAAAAATGAACCAGTGTGTGTTGTTTGTCAGGTCTGGTTGCAGAGCAGTTCCTGGAGTCGACGGCAACTCAGCTTTCATATCACGGACTCTGTGAACTCAACACGACGGCCAAAGAGGGAGAGATCTCTGTGTTCTTCAGAAACAACCACTTCAGTACCATGATCAAACACAAGGTGGAGCTGCTGATCACACACAAACACACAAACGCACCCATCACCTTGTGCAGGTGAAAGTAAAGTGTTTCTGTGCCCCTCAGGGTCACCTGTACCTGCTGGTCACGGATCAGGGCTTCCTACAGGAGGAGGGTTTGGTCTGGGAGTCGCTGCACAATGTTGAGGGTGACGGAAACTTCTGTGACTCTGACTTCAGATTGTGTCATCCACCTCAGAGAGCCCCGCCCACCTCCGACCTGCCACCAACCAATCAAGAGCAGCAGAGACAGATCGACCAGGTGATTGACCTTTAACCTCTGAGCTGTTTTTTTTTTTTCATGACGTGCATTTTTTATTAACTTTTTCCAAACATTATCACACATCAAATACTAACATAAGAGCATTGATAAATTACCCACCTGTAACCAGAAGGGTTTTCATATCGATGTTGTGGTTTTTATCCTACACACATTAACTTTGAGTATCCATGTAGATGATACACACATACACCATAAATATCTACACAGAGGTGTCTAATCATAATATACATGCATGCATCCATAAGGTATGTGATCAGTGTCTTTTCAGTGTGAGTCCTTTCAGCCTTTACCTCTGAGCTGTTTTAAGATTTACTGAGTTGTTACTCAACTGAGAACCATGTTTAAAGCAGGAAATATGTGTGAATTTAACAATACATGAAACCAGCAGCGATTTTCCACAGTTCTTATTCTAATAACATACAAAACATAGATGCTCTGCTGACGCTAACACGGATGTTTTTTCTTCCTCCACTTTTCAAAAAGTCCATTCACACAACCTTTGTTTTACTAAATATTTCTGTCCACATGACGACACACATCCAGCTCCAGTCTGGTCCAAATTCTCAGACAAACCATAGATAGTTGTTGTCTAGCCTGTGGAAACCTTTGGACACCGAGAATAATATTGGACGTAGCAGACACAGAGGCTTCAAACTGTCATGGAGGTGGAGTTCAGTTGTAAACTTGCAAGAGTTTAAGTGTTGTTTGTTGTTGTGGAAGTGTGTTCTTTATACAATGTGGATTTGTCCATAACACTGGTCCACTCCGTCTCCCAAAGGTATTGGTGCTGACCTCCGTCTACTGCAGGTCGTACATTGATTTATTCACCTGGATTTGATGTTTCAAGTGTTGCTTCATTACATAAAGACATAACAGACATGAGGAAAATGTGGTGAGATGCCACTGATTAGCAATCTATATGTTTATCATGAACCCAAAGATACACACAAACTCAACTTGAGAAAGTATGCACAGTTCTTACCAAATGTATTCTTCCAGCTCCACCCAGTCTAAGTTGTCCCACTGCTGCCATAATTGAACAGTATTTCTGTTTACCTAAATATCTTTTTCTGTTTCTATAATGGTTCATCCA
>JAQQZY010000003.1:37949784-37967396 GCA_030068375.1 Ostorhinchus rueppellii
TTTAGTTTGATGTAAGTGATGGAAAGGTGAAAAGGAGGCAAAAGATAAGCTTTTGCTTCTGGCCTATTCCTTTTTTGTTTTTTGTTTTTTTCTTGTGTTTGTTATGGTTGTTGTACTGTGCAGAGTGATCATGTACAGACCAAAAATAAGCCATTCATTCATTCATTCATTCAAAGGAACAAATTTAGCAAAAATATCTGCATTAGTGTGGACAGTCTGGAACGATTCCAAGTTCAACATCACCCATCGTCCCACAACACTGATATACACACTAGAGCCTCAAAAACATCTTTTTACATGAGTTCCTCTAACCCTTGAACACACCTGTGACTGAAAAATGTATGAGGATCAAATCTGTTTCAGTCAGTGTTGATAATAATTGATCATTTTAATGGTCCATCTAATAAGGATTCCGTTTCAGTTGAAGTGCTTTGTGTTTGTTTCCATCAGGATTACCTGGTGGCGGTGTCCCTTCAGCAGCAGCAGGGTGGGGCCCCGGGGCCCCTCAGTGATCTGGAATTGGCCCGACAGCTGCAGCAGGAGGAGTATCAGCAGCAACAACAGCAACAACAACAGCAGCAGCAGCAGCAGCAGGGAGCCATGCAGGCAGTACAACAGGTAATAGAAACAACACTTAAGTAATAACACGAGACCATTTTAACATCATGTGTATCTGTGACGATACATTTTGCATTTGACAGCATTCAGATTACAGAAACTCCTGAACTGTTCTCACTATTGACAAAATTGTAACGAAATCTGAAAGCTGAGAATCTGAGCTTTGGTCTGTAACACATTACGGTAGAGGATAGGGTGGAAATGGGCGGAGCAGAGAAAAACAGACTGGAGCAGGGCAGAAAGCAGTAGATGCAGTCGGTGAGAGACACTTATGTCTTTTCTCAGCAGTTTAGCAAGGTTTTATTGGTGTTTCCGTTGTGAATTCTTGTAAATAATTGTGTCTAATAGTGATAATGTTGTTTGGGAGTGTTCTGCTAGTTTGTTTTGCCATCTTTTCGTTGAGGTCTGCTGTTTTTTGGGGGGGGGGTTTCACCTTTTTTTCATAGTTTTTATCTGTATTATTCTGGTTTGCATAATTTATTGACAGTTGTATTTTAGCTGTAAATATTATGTAAACGTGCATACATTTATATGCAGAGAGCAGCAGAAAGAGATAGAGTATCTGTAAAAGAAGATGATGGATGTTTTTGTCAGTGAAATGAGGGGTTCTGTCTCCAACTAGACAGAAATTCAACACAGACTATCACACAGGATAAAAATAACTAGAAAGAACTAAAAAAAATAAGAAGAACATGGACACAGACAATGACAAATTAAAATGTTTGAGCACATAGAAAATAGTTGAAAGTTTATTTTTATCTCATAAAATTATGTTCTGAACATTTACAGTTATTTTTCCACAATAAATGTCATCTTTTTTTTTTGTGGATACAACACACTAGTTTTAGGATTTATTACATATAATAATGGTAATTAATGGCCAGATATTGAAAGTTAAGTTCTTCCTGAAAAAAGGTGCAAAAGAATTGGCAAAAAGAAAATTTCTGAGACTTTTCTGGGTGAAATCTTGAAATCTAGGAGCCCTGTTATAATTGTAGTCCATAAAGGGTTAAATGGATAGAACTTTATTGATCCTTTGGGCAGAACCTTCAAGTAACACTCTTCTGTTGGAATTAGGGATTGCTGTCCATTATTTACTCATAAGAATTGAATGAAATCCGTGACTCAGGTTTATTTCTCTTCTTATTGGACCAAACGAGGCAGAATCTGCTTCTATTCTTTAAAAGGGACGGGGCATAGAGAAACCATGTGACTCAAAACAGGAAGTCACCCTCCACTTAGCTGTGTATTTTTGACTGAAGCTCATGCTGTTGTGTTTACAGGTCAGAGGTCAGGGTTCACAGCAGGGCGGGGCCAGAAGAAGAGACAAGGACTCAGACTGTGTCCTGTTATAGCCTCTTCATCATCATTGTCGTCATCATCACTGACCTCCTGAGTCCAAATGTCCAGTGTGTCTGCAGAGGGTGGCCGCATACAAACACAAACAAACACACACACATACATACACACACAGCTCAATGCCAAACCCAGTGCTTTGTCTCACAAGTGATGAACTCCTGTAACCTCTGACACGTTTGTACATTTCTAAGACGTTCAGTTCTGGTGGAGTCTGGTCAAAACTCCACCTTTATGAAAGGTTAATGAGGCGTTGGTAAAGGCTTTATTGATGATCAGTAAGTGGCATTATTGATCAGGTGAGTGGCGTGGGTCAGAGTCTCACAGTCTGAAGGTTTGTCACCATTTAATTCACTGTAATCTTCACTCCACATTAATATCAGTACTGACTCATGTCTGTGGGGGCCAACAGTCCTGCACAAGGTCAGAGGTCAACTAAACACCTGCCACAACCAGGCAACTTACACGTGTTCTTTTTAATGACTGATAAGTGATGTATTAACAGCCGATGAGCGTTTATAAAGATTGATTTATTAAAACGGGGCACTGTGACACAAATAATTCTGTATTTAATTGACCTGAAAGGTGATGTATCAGAGCTGCAACATGTGATATTCGATGGTTGATCTGTGTTTTCCAGATGTATTAAGTTGTGTTTAAAGAATATTTCAAGCCTGAGCATGAACGGCAAAGTGAAGGCCTTCTCTAAACTGTACACAAACAAATTCTGGGCATTAACATGTTGAAAAATTGTTTATTTGATAGGGGTTTGACATCAGTCAGCCCCACAGATTTGATTTAGATGTACCAGATTTAGATGCATGAACCGTATCCATGTGTACATATCCTATCCTAAAGCCAACAAGAAGTCGGCCATTTTGGTTTAAATATACAATTTTTTTCCCCCATTTCAAAATGTGCTATTGAGACAGGAAGTTCTTCTTAAGCTCTTTGTACAATGTGTGAAATGAGTCGCCACTCAAACCAGTTTTCGATCAACAGCTAATCGTTTAATCTGTGAATCTATCGTTGCAGCTCTAGTAGTTTGTCTCGGGTCCCTGAAGTGAATCTTGTTTAGAAAAAAAAAAAAAAAGACTTATTTGAAGCAGAAACATCTGAATATGTACTGAAGTGGAGACTAAAAGCAAAGAACATCCATTTTTCTTATGATTAAGTGTCATAATCTTTGATTTTTTTTCCCACTCCACTTCTTGTTACCATCTGAAACTACACTGTAAGCCAAACTTCAGCCAATATGTCAACACTGCTTTTTATTCCTATGAACTCTGAAGTCCAGTCATGTCTGTCCTGTGATGCAGATTTTAACCGTTAACATCTGGTGTTTTGCTGTCGGTGCCGAGATGAGTCGTGTATTTACCTCCTGCAGCTCAGCACAGCACGGTATCAACGGCTTTTTACTAAAATGGCTCCTGTAACACGTGGAAATGGATCAGTATTTCACCACTGAACACAATTAATAGGGATGGTTTCTCTGTATTTCATGGCTTTGCTGAACATTTGATTCTACGATCTGATATTTATGAGCAACAGTCCTGATCATAGACTGAAGATAATTGTACATCAGTAAAATCACTTTGGAATCAGTAATTTCTCTGTAAAAAGTAGGAACATGTGCAGTGATTTGGTCATTAAGGTGAAATAAACTCGGGACTGACTGTTCATTTCACATCGATGATCTCTTATTTATCTTTTTTTGTCCAAAACCAACAGCAAATCCTGCGTCAACACAAGCCCAAATCTGTTCCAAATTCTTACTTTTTATTTTGATTTTGTCAGAGTAAATTACACCATACAAACAAAAATTGTGTAAAAGATCCAACCAAACACAAAGAAGAAATAAAATGAAAATCCCATAAAATACAAAAACTACAAGACAAAAACGTCTTAAATAATTTAATCCTTAGTTTGTTGCATATTTTATTTGCAACTTGAATTTTATTTAAAATCAGTAAAAGATGCTCTAAAAAATTATCTAATTAGACACATGGTAAGTAAAATGGGCAACAAAAAGTAGTTCGATGGAACACGAAAAACAACATGACACAAAAAAAAAACAGGGAGTTGAAATTTATGTCACTGAAAAAATTTGTAAAATACACAAAAAGATGCCAAAAATGGCCTAAAAAGACATAAGCAAAGTATGCAACAAAGATTATGTAACAAGATAAAAAAAACAATAAAAGATGAAACTAGACAAAAATAGGGTTAAACAAAAAGATGAAAAATAATTTAACGATACAAAAACAACGTAATAAGACAAATATTCATAAAATTCACAAAAAATATTAAAATAACCTAACAATAAAAGGAAAATTTGCAAAAAAAAGGTGAAAAATACAGTAAGATACAAGGTGAAAATGATCTAGTGACAAAAAATAGGTAAAAAAAAACCCCAAACAAACCACAAAACAAAAATGATCTAATAAGACAAAAAGAAAATATGTAAAATACACACACACAAACTGTGTAAGAAGACAAAAATAGAACAAGACAAGATGAAAATGAACAAAAGAAGGGACCATTATTTTCATCTAGTTGTGTAACTATGAAAATGTAACGAGAAACAAAAATGAGTAAAACACAACTGAACAAATGAATATAACCAGACAAAATTAATATATTACAAGACAAAAAAGAAATAAAATGCACAAAAAATATTATATAAGATGGCAAAAAATCCACCCAACTAGAAGAAAGTGAAGGAAATCAAAAATGAATATGCAGCAAATTTATGTGGTGGAACTTCAAAAACATTAGAAAACACAAATGAGTTGAAAGAGCAAAGACAAAAACTATTCAGAACCTGGACTTTTTAGAGTTTTTATGCTTGAAAGAGGTTGAATCCGTTTGTTTTGGTTTTTTTATACCAGACGTTCTTCTGTGTGGACGTTCACCACCTCTGCAAATCTGAAAAAACTGCATCATTTCTCACATTTATTAGATTTTTGTCATGTCTTAATTCTTCCTGGCAGATTTGGGCTTCTGTACTTTGTTTCTGCTGCAGTGAAATGAAACCATCGCTGTGAAAATCCTCCTCATTGGGAGTTTACTTGTTCTGACTCTGAAGCGTGTTTCTCCGGTGAACGTTTCCCATCATGCCTCTGTGATTGGCGGGCGGTAGTCCCCCATCACTTCGTTGGTTCGTGTGCTGACAGCTGAGCTTCAGTCTGACTGTGGGCGCTGCCTTGCTCTGTTCGCTTTGGATTTAATTTGGCAAATTGTCAGTAAAAAAAAAACTAAACTCTGAGTCAAACTGTGTGAGTCGCCTCATTTCTTGGTGTTTGATGAACGTCCTCGAATGTGTGATGCGGAAAGAAAAACCTTCCAAAAGACAGCAAGGCTCACAAACAAAATCTTCTGGGAGAAAATAATAAGAGAAAATAAAACTAAGAATTCAATCCAAGCATCTTTATTTCTCAGAAACAGAAGAGGAAGCACATACAAAGTATTAACCTTAATGGTCTGTTTATGGAGCGCTGGTTTGAACAAAGTTACAAAGAAAATACAAGAAATCAATTTAAAAAGTCACATTTTATTAAACTTCTATTACATCTTGTTGCGTCTTTTATACCACGTTTCTTTCCATCTCATACTTCTTGTTGTATTATGTATCATGTTGACTTCATTTCGGCACCAGCTTTGTCTTTGTTTTAATCTTTTTGCTTCATTTTGGTCACCCCACCTTTTTGTAAAACTCCAGTTTCGCTGGATTTTCAACATAATTTTCATTATGTTGCATATTGTTATTTTTCTTGTTCTGTTTTGCACTATTCGTGTCGTTACATCATTCTTCTATTGTATCTGTTTTTGTTTTTATTGTGTCTTCTACATCATTTTCTCACGTTTTAGTAAAATGTGTTTATCTTACACATAAGTTTTATCATGGTGCATATTTGATGAAAGCTTTGTTTTATTCTGTTTTTGCCACATTAGTTTTTTGTTTGTTGCTTGGCCTTACTTCACTTACGTGCATTTTTTTTTAAACATCATTTCTGTATTTTGTACCATTTACCCCATTGTTACCTCCGCCAAGGAGGTTATGTTTTTGCCGGCGTTTGTCTGTCTGTCTGTGTACAAAATAACTCAAAAAGTTATGGACGGATTTCGATGAAATTTTGAGGATAGCTTGGGAATGATACAAGGACCAATCGATTACATTTTGGTGAAGATCAAACACTGCCTTGGCGGAGGTTTGCGCTCTGAGTGCTTTTCTAGTTTTAGTATTTCTTTTACACAGTTACTTTTTGGTAATAGCATAAAACCAGCTCATCACCTTTCACTTAAACAATAATATAATAATAATAATAATAATAATAATAATAATAATAAATGGGTTTAGTTATGGAGGCCTCAGAGATACAGAGACAGTCACAGAGATTAAATACAATAGCAGCCTTAACAAAAAAAACCCCATTCAATTATGAAGTTCTCCTAAAAAAAAATAATTACAAAAAAAGCTTTTAAAGATATCTCAAAGCAGTTTAATGTATCATACATAATCTCAGGATGTCAGCAATTGCAGGTCAAGTGAATGTTGCTGTTACCATGGCAACAGCTGGTGAAGCGCGCATCGACTGATCTTTTCTGGTGTTGAGTTTTACTTGCCGTCCTCTGCACCTGAATGTGTCGTCTTCTCTCTCGTGTGGATCTTCATGTGAATCTGAACGTCGCTTTTCTGTCTGAACTGTTTCTGACAAACTGAACAGCTGTATGGTTTCTGTCCCGTGTGACCTTTCATGTGACGAAGCAAATTGGACTTGAGGCCAAACTTTTTACCGCATTCTGTACAAGCAAAGGCCTTCTCTCCCGTGTGACTCACCATGTGTAACCGCAGAACACGTTCATAGACAAAACTTTTCTGACAAACCGAGCAGCTGAAAGGTTTTTCTCCTGTGTGGCATTTCATGTGATGAATTAAACCTGATTTAAAAGCAAATTTTTTACCACATTCTGAACAGCAGAATGCTTTCTGTTCTGTATGCATTTTCACATGATTAATTAAGTTTGAGTTCTGAGCAAATCTTTTACCGCAGACAAAACAACTAAATGATTTCTCCCCGGTGTGGAGCTTCATGTGAGAATGTAAGTTGGATTTCTGTGTAAACTTTTTTCCACACACCGAACAATCAAATGGTTTCTCTCCTGTGTGAACTCTAATGTGTACCATCAATTGTGACTTTGTGCCAAATATTTTCCCACACTCCAAGCACTGATTTTTCATTTCACTTCCCACATCAGTTACAGTGAAGTCATTATGTTCCATTTTGTCCCCAGGTGTGTTGATAATCTCCTTCCTGTTTGTTTTCTTAGAGGATTTTGCCCCTGACTGGTGTTCATAGACATCTTTCCAACACTCACCGTTCAGACTATCACTACTTTCTACAGATACCGTCGTCTCTTCGTCACTGTGTGTTTGTAAAAAGTTCAGACTATCAGCACTTTCTAAAGATACTGTGGTCTCGTCATCAGTCTGTGTCTGTAAAAGTCCATGTGGATGGAAGCTGCTGAATGGTTCTGATCCACATTCCTCTCCATCTGGTTCCTCCATGTCCACTTCAGTTTGTCTTTGAAGAAGCTGTGAGGACTGAGCTTCCTCTTCATCATCTTCACTCTTCACAGGGACAGGAGTGGGTGAGAACTTGAATACATCAGCCTCCTGATTGGTCCACAGTTCCTCTGGTTCCTCTTTAATGTGACGTGGTTCTGGATCCTCCTGGATCTGGTCCAGAACGGGGCTCCAGTCCTGATGATCGAAGGGAACCTCTTCTTTTACCACCAAAACCTGATGAATGTCTGGAGGACAAACAAAAAAAGAATATGTTACCCGCATCTGCCACCTGCTAACATGATATCATGACTCTCATAAATACACACAGCACTTTTAATCAGTGTGTTATCTGCATGCATTGTAAACTTTCCCCATTTATGTTCACGCCGCGTCAAATACCATACACTGAAGAATACGGTTATGTCAACTAGAGGTTAAATGGCACTGAATAACATGCAAAAAGATGAAAATGTGTTTGTATAGCATGCCAAATGCCATAAGAACTGGTGTGACATTCAACACGATTTCATGAGATCAGGCTCCACCAGCAGTGAGCGACATCGTACATGTGACTGAAAGTAATGGAAACAGATTATATGAATAATGTGTGTGTTCAAGTGTTGAGCAGTGAAGTGAATAAAAAAAACAAACTGACATGTAACAAGAATATTGTGGATCCGTGTCTGTCCTGTAACGTGCTGCCAGTTAAACACAATGTTCAGTACTACATGTATAATAGATTAGTGCCACTTTCAAAACTTTGTGGTTCTAGATCACTCAATTGAAGTTTCAGTGTCAAGATTTCAGTCACTGTAGGCGTGTGTTTTACTTTTACAGTGGAACTCATTTGTAGAAAAGTGAAAATGCAACAATTACACAACAAAACCTCTGTTAAGGACTAAATGGTTTCTATCTACTGAAGTAGCACAGGCTTTTATTTTGAATTGATGAAGAAAGTGTTATGTTTGTAGAATGTTGATCAGTCTGTCATTTCATGTTCCGTTCTTATTGGCTGTTGATTATAAACAGAAGCACTGAGATGGTTAAAAATCAGAGCATCTATGATCCTTAAATGTAGGATGGGCTTTTTTATCAGCAGCCAAACATGCTGTGCTGCCTCATCTTTTGTGCTTTTCTTTCTCTGTTCACCCAAACCAGGTGGATGGCACAGGGAGCATTTTTAAAAAAAAAAAAAACCAAGTAAGTTAGTTGAGAACAATAATTATCTGGAGATGAACATATTCACACTTATGGGCAATTAAGATGAACCAATTAGTGTTAGTATTATTGTTTCTTTGAATTGCACAGAAAGGTTCCTGGTGTTGGACTTGAACTCGGGACCTTCTTGCTGTGAGGTGACCGTGCTAACCACTGCCATCTGAGGTACATAACCTCCACATTGTCACCAACTGTTTACTTTCAGATAAAATTGTGCAACTTCAGTCTGTTTACTGTAACTGAAATATGTATATTTGAACAAACGTACAACTTAAACCAGTAGCAAAAGATACAAAAACTTCACACTCAAAAACATAAATATTTAATTTTGCACATTTTATGCTGTTGTACGACCTGTTGATTCACTATTTCCTACATCTGGACCTTTAATTCCAGCCTTGTGTGATTATATAACATTACACATTTATGGTTATATTTGTACAATTGTAATGTTTAACCGTTATGTCATTAAGTTTAATATATTTGTAAAATGCTTTGAAGTAACTGTGTATTCTGATCAGATTAGATTTAAAACTAAAATTAAACAACACATTACAGACTTGATTTAAAGCTCTGTACCTGACACTGGTATCAGCTGCTCTTCCTCCTGACTGGTCCACAGCTCCGCCTGTTCTTCTTTGATGGTGGAGGGCTCGGGGTCGTCCTGGTCCAGAATGGGTTTTTCTTTAAATATGAAATATTAAGATACTTTCAGAGATGGAAAAAGTACTGGAAAATTAGAATTAAGTAAAAGTATCATTACTTTGCTTAAATTCTACTCAAGTAAAAGTACTCATCTAAAAATCTATTCAGGTAAAAGAAAAAAGTACTTAATTTAAAAGTTACTTTATTAATTTCAATTACTTGATGTTAAAAAAAAAGGACGAGTCATTAATCCAATCCAGTACTAGTTATTTTTAATCAACTTTTAGTCAAAATAATAATTTAGGACCTTTCAGGTGGTATAATGTGCAAACTTTGCTCAGAACATCCCATAAAAAAAATTTCATGCACAAGTGGCATACGTTGTAAATTCTAGATAAATTTTTTTCCCTTTACTGGCAAACACTAGCTTATACTGTGAATTAAAGCCACTAAAGCAGACTAAATAAATGACACATACGAAACTTAAACCAACCAAACTCAAAGTGTCTGGGACACTCACGTTTTAAAGACAACTGAGCTGACGTCAATGGGCTGGCACTGTCCACCCAAAGCTCATAGTCTGGGCCACAGCGAACGACCCAGGAGCTAGTCTGTTACACATGAATTAAGATAATTTCACACTGCAAACAGAGTGTCTAATAACAAGATAACACTAAATCTGAGGAAAAAGGTCCTCAAAACAAGTCAAATATCTGTTCAGGCATAAAGACAATTTCACTTGAGAAGATTTCTTGAATTAGGATGTTAAATCTACAAATAAGCATGTCTTACAGATGCATGAACACTGAAAATAAGAAAATTTACTCTTAAAACAAGATAAATTATCTAAAACTTCTAGATCTAAGTTTTTGGGTTTTTTTAAATCTTGGTAAGAACCAAATAATTTGCTGTAAGAGACTAACAGCAACTAAAATCATGCGTTCGTATTATTCCTGCCTTCCGTCTGATAAAAAAAAACCCTAAACTATAAACATGAGGTGATGAATTTCATCTTCACTTGAAATGTTATTGATCAGCATGGCCAGTTCTACATCATCATATATGAGGTGGCAATCAGGAATGTGAAGGGGGCACATACCGCTGCTGGGGGGTGGGGCATTGTGTGTGCATATGTACCACATAATGAGTATGTGTACACCATATGACCGCACAAAGTGAAAGT
This sequence comes from Ostorhinchus rueppellii, assembly GCA_030068375.1. NCBI lineage: Eukaryota > Metazoa > Chordata > Actinopteri > Kurtiformes > Apogonidae > Ostorhinchus > Ostorhinchus rueppellii. The sequence continues at coordinate 37,960,374 of JAQQZY010000003.1, forward strand.
GAAACTTAAGATGCTTTACTAATTCCTCTCAGCCTCCTGCTGTTGTGCAGCTCCTTTTCCTTTTCCCTACCTTTGGAGACTTATTTGTGAGGGCAGGACATTTGTTTAAGGTTGTGAATTCTGTGCACAAAAACCTGTGCAATTTCCTTTCAGTTCAGGCTGATTGTTATTCCATTTTTACGATCAGCCCTCGCCGCAGGATTTTGTCATTGGCTCGTTTTCTGTCCGTCTGTGCAAACCCTTTGGCGTGGACTGGAGGCTGAGGGTTTTCAAGTGTGGGCATATTATGTTTGACTCAGTAACAGGGATTTTCCAGTGCAGCAAAGTAAAATACTTGGGTCAAAATATACTTGAATAAAAGTAAAATGACCCATTTCAAAAACTACTTTAAAAAATTACAAATTATTCACAAAAACTACTCGATTACAGTAACATGAGTAAATGTAATTTGTTACTTCCACTTCTGGATACTTTCACTGTCATTTAATCAATGTTCTATTGAAATTTTCTATTTAATACAGATTGCACTTAATGTTTTTCTTATGTCTGAATGCGTTTCTTTTAATTATATTATAATGATAATAGTTCAGTATTATATTAAATTGAAATTTTCATTCATTCATTTATATTTCTACGAGTGTTTATATTATTTATGATGGAACCCAGAAATCTAACAGCACACATATTTTAGCTTTAGGTATAGTTTTTCTTTTCTGAAGGTAAAATCCACTCACAGGTGAACATTAGTGACCTTGTTACTTATTATAAACACATCAACAATTTAGGAGGTTCATTACTCACCACAGACATAAACAGACTAAAAATAATATGCTGTGTGTATTTTAGTTTAAGGATGTATGAGAACAAGGGGATTTTTTATTGTTTTATGACATAAAGACTAAATGCTGAGCCAGATATAGACTAGATATTCTCAAGAAAACACTGCACAGTTTTTGTACCAGTAGTTATTAAATGTCAGACACAGAAGACTGCCATATGTATTTAAGGTCTACTTCATAATCTGGTATTAATGACCATCAGTAAAATGTCTTATTTGCTCTAAGGTCAGATAACATTAGCTGTCTGAGCACACAGTTGTTAGAAACAATGAAAAACATGTCTGATTCTTTGATGTGGTCATAGTATTTATTCAGCCTCAATGTTCACCTGTCTGTTTGCAAACAGCTGAATGCTAAACAAGCTAACATTAGTTTGTTTGTTTTTTTATTTATTTATTTTTATTTATTTCAGAATCAGCTTTATTGGCTAATTTGGTGCACTCAAACAAGGAATTTCACTCTCGCATTCGATAAAAATAAATTTAATATACAATAACAGCTAAAGAGTATGACAAAAAAAGAAGAGTTTTTTTTTTTGGGGGGGGGGGGGTAATCAAATGAACAGTATAATGTGAAGATATCCCCTCTGCTCCTTTCTGTGAACATGCATCGGCTTTTTTGACGACTAATTAATACCTGTAAACCCAACTGTACTTTTAGACAGTATCTGCTCATTACATTGAATAAAATGACTGAAATAAATAGTTTCTGTGTTCCCATCTACTGGCCAAAGATCATACCTGGTGCCATTATCAGTTGAATGAAAATGAGGAAAGTTAGCCCTAGTAGCCTCTTAACTCAAAGTAAATCACAGTTTATACCATGAAATCAACAGACACACACATTTCACACACGTACGTATCACACACCTGTACCTCAGTCTCTAGTAACCCTGGAGCCAGAGCAGTAGAGAAAAGAGAGTTGCGACACTTCCATAGACTCCCATAGTAAAAAATGGCAGACAAAATATGGACCTACTTCTCGGTTATGGAGGCGCTTATAGTTCCAAACATTGAGTATCACAGCATCAGAACACATTCATGTCTACTGTTGCTCATCTAGTAACTCCTTCGAATGATCAAGTGTATTTCCTGTATTAGACTTTAATGTTGTAAATTCTGTTTTCTTTGGCATGTGTTAGCATTTGTATCAATTTATATCTTATATAACTTATGTTCGATTTTCAGCTGTAGTCCTATAGTTAGCTAGCTTTACTTTTCCAGCTGTTGAGATTTAACCACAACAACAACAAATTATGGAGTTTCTATGGCAAGGTAACGTTAGTACAAATTTGGTTATCAGCGGGTTTTGTTTTAGTTGTTTTGCTGAAACTGTTGGTGTTCAGTTTAACTTCGTCAGGTGAGGTCATGTAATAATCAGTGTTATTTACTGCGGGTAGAAATATGGGTTCGCTTTGCCAGTTATTTTAATCTATTTGTAATTTATTAGCATTTCATAATGGCATGTGATGCCTGTAAGTAATTTTATTTGTCCTGTGCTTGTTTCGTAAAACCCACTTGCTGTAGTTATGAAACTAGATTGCTACCTTTGTCAAAAAGCAGTGAGCTCATGATCAGGGCATGTCAAGCTCCTCACAAACAAGCACATAGCAAGTAGCCCAATGTCTGCTTTGCTTAGGCTACTCATAGGAATTGTTTATCTTGTCATCAGTTTTATATAATAACCTATGTATGTGAACAGAACCAGACTCATAAGAAGACTGTCTGTCTGTCTGTCTGTACATCCCTTTCATTCGCCTCTAACTGCACCTGAGTTTCTCCATCAGTATCTGTAATAATACCAAGCTATTGTTGCTGTTTTATACGTTTATGCCACCTACTCTACATTCTTATCAAGAGGTGAAATTGACAGCAGTCTGATACTGAATTACGTGAAATGGGAAAAGCTTTAGAAAGACTGTTTTCACTTATATCATACCGTGGTTTTGTTTTGTGTAGTGTAGGTGGTCAACAGGTGTTTGAACTATGTTATGAACCATCATCCTTAAAGGTCTTATCCTCCTCCCGGGCTTGGGGCAATTAATGAAGACGGTTGGGATGGCATCTGGTCTCAACTTCAGTGCGCCTCTTTTTGTGACCAAGAACTGGTTGTCCTCAAAGTGGACCTGCCAGGAGGTCATATGTCATAAGTTCAGTTTCTCCTATATACTTTACTTGGTTGATTGAACCATCATTGTAATGTTATTCTCTACATTTAAAACATTAGCAAGTAATTATCATAAAACCTTTGTGGCTATTACTTACTTCACAAATTTTTCTGTTGTTGTTATCGTCACCTTTAAGCTGTAAGTCTTGCCTCCTGACCAACGCCAACCATCTTTTACTGCGGGCCATGTCCCTGGGGAAGCCATACATCCGGACCCCTTTCTCAGAGCGATTTCTGCATCCAAAGGCTGCACAGCCAACCATGGTAGGACCACTGATCTACAAAATGTTAGATGTAACCATAGCTGTCAGAACTCAGACATTAATAAAGATCAAAGAGCAAGCTTCTCCCTTAGCACCGACATCACTCTGACTTAGGGTGCTTTCACATAGTGTACTCTAGTCTGTACTATACTTGGATACATTCACACCTTTCCCGCAGATGTTGTGTTCACACATCCGTACCGCGGCCTGTGCCTGAGTACGAATGGGTGTTCCAGGCCCGAAACAGTAGGTGACAGTGTGGAGGGAATTCTGTCGCTATCCCACAAACACAGAAGTCAGAAGAAGACAAACCCTTACCTATCTGTTAGCCCGTTAGAGGCAAACAGAAGCAGAGCGACCTTCATTGTCGCTGATTTATCATTGAGTAGTTTGGGTTGATAGGGCAAGCCTGTGCTGCGCAGATCCGAGGCTTTTTCAGGAGACAATAAGAGCACCATCTATGGTCTCATGGTGATTCACCCACTTCTGTTGTCAGAGAGGTGATTACTTCACTTCCGGACTTGGGCACGGATTGTATTCACATGGCAACGTACCACACTGAAGTACTGGCAGTCCCAGGGCTACCTTCTTAACTGGACTTGAGCATGGAATGGTTGCATTCACATAGATAAAATTAAGAGGACTTTGGGGTCCAGCGTACTTGGATATGGTCTTGAGTACGCTGTGTGAAAACACCCGTAGACTGGGGGCAGAGGAGTCGTCTGTCTATGTCCATCCATTGGCATAATGTACATGCAAGTTTCCGATGGGTAGAGTAGAGATTGCAATAACCAGAATAGACAAAAGGCTACCTTTTGTATTATGTGACTCCATTCTCCCTGTCCCTGCTCCCCCCCCAGTATATAGGTGAAGAATACAAGAAGGGTGTGAATGAATGGAACTGCCACAAAAAGGATATCTGCTTTTTTTTTTATTTTTTTTTTTTAAGCTCCCAATATCAGTATCAGCATCGGCCCCAAAAATCCCATATCGGGCTCTACTTGCTCTCTAACATTTGTTCTCGTTATGAGCTTTGGTGCAGTCTATTCAGTCATCTTTCTCCTCCTTATTTAGGCACTTATCACAGCCATTCCCTAACAACCTGTTTCTTCTTCTTTGGTATGTGTTAGCATTTGTATACATTTATATCTTCAACAACTGTTATGTTCAATTTTCAGCTGTTGGCCTACAGTTAGCTAGCTTGACTTGGCCAACTGATGACATTTAATCACTATAACAACAACAACAACAACAACAACTTATGGAGTTTCTAACGTAAGGTAACATTAGTACAAGTTTGGCAATTAGTGGGTTTTATTGTAGTTGTTTTGTTGAACCTCGTTGTGTTTGGTTAAGTTTGTCAGCTGAGGTAATGTGCTAATTAGTGTCTAAACCCTTCCAAATATAGCCAGAGATGAATTGCTGTAGAGCTGAGCTTTGCCAATAAAAGGTCATTAAAGTTATTATTCATGAGTTAAAGGAGGTGAAACTTCTTTAACTTGATGTTTGTAATATCCAACTCATTCTATAAGAATTCTGCCGAGTTTGCTAATGTTGAGTTTTTAGTGACTTTAGCATCCATGCCAACACAAGCATACCAAGTTAGCTGCTATGCTATCTGCTGGTTAATGACATTCATTGTGTGTGTTATTAGGAGGGCAGAGCTTGGCAGACGCATCGTCTTCACACAGCAAACCATTGTTTTGTACTTGTACCTCAGTCCTATAATCGTACAATTTATAATGGTAATTTATCTTTTTCCTTACAACTAGAGTACAATTACAGAATGAATGACCTTGTAAAGTTAGCTCATTCATGTAAGTAGCCTATCCTAACACCAACCTTTCGCTCCAAAATTTAAGACTTTTCGAAGTAATAAATGCAGTCCTTTCAGTGGTCAACCGCACTACTTAAAAGCATCACTAACACAACAATACATACAGTCGTGTAATAATGATTGAGCGTGGTTTATTTTGAGACTATCATGCCATAACCCACTCACTGCTGTCTGTCCCATAGAAGAATGTGCTCTGTTTGTTTGGAACTAATAAGGCATACATGAACCACGGGATCCCTGGAACAGTGACATCAAAGCGCGTCTTAACTCTCTTTAAATGGCTCTGTTTGGAACTATCCAGGCTTACATGACCCACGTGATCACCGAAGCGGCGACATCAAAGCATGTCATAACTCACTCTCTCGCCCTCTCTCTCTCTCTCTCTCTCTCTCTCTCTCTCTCTAGCTGGCAGATGATAATTATCATAGAAGTATAATTAAGCTAACTGTACCAACATTAGTAGGCATGGTACTGGGTAAAGAAAATGGATGCAGACATGACAGTGTTCTATGCCTGTTCCCGTTGACTGAGCACTTCCACACTATTTTATTCCACGCTGTTATTTCACTGGAAAATAAACTTACCTTCCCCTTCCGGCAATGAAGAACACGGGGTCACAATGATCCCGATCCTAGCAAGAACTTTTAGCCATTTCGCACATACTTCTCCCGCCTCTCCTCTGTTTTCATTGGTTGCTCAATTGGACCAATCACAACAGTTTCTGATCTCAGAGCATCTTTCGGTAATCAAAACTCCCGGATGTTGTTGTTGTAAGCCAGGAGGACTATCCCAAGACTAACCCTGCTCACGACGGCTTCTGTGATAACTTAATTCAGAAATGTCACTGAAGAGAAGACCGTTACAAGAGGATGTGATAAAATACTGGAACAGGAGCGAGAGGCAGAATAGCGAGAAATACGTCTATATTATCATAATATGGGATTTAATTTATTCCAGTTTTGAAAAATGTACAAAACGTATAAAAGAAAACATAAATTACGTGTAAGTAGCAGACCAAAGGTACTGAAGTCAGCATAATTTTATAAATGTTTAAATAATAAAATAAAATGTTCAAACCTGTTTTGTACATCAGGTCTTTCTGGTTCCAAACTGTGTCCAGTATTTGTCTTTGTCTCTGGTTTTCTTCTTTAGTTCGACAAAGTTCCTCCTCGTACTCTGCTATGGTTCTTTCAAACAGCCCAAATATCTCTTCAGCAGCTGCAGTTAGTCTCTGCTCCACCAGTGACCTCAGCATCTGGACTTTTCTGGGCATCTGACACTTTTTCTTCACACAAACTTTGTCAGAAACACAATTTGTCTCCATCACACAGACAGGTCAATAGCTAGCGAGCTACGCTAACTTTAGCATCACTGAGCTAATAAGAGATAAATCAGGAATAAAACAGACACAGAATGTGACCAGAACAAAGTCTGTCAGTCAGTTTCATCCGGATACAGAGGTTCTGCTGGTTCAGAAGAACTAAAACAGACAATGTACAGGAGAAAACGGAGGACTTCCATAATAAACAAACAGTGTAAAGTTGGAGAATATTCAGCATTTCCGGGGTCAGAATATATTCGTGACGTCATGATAGAGCCTACAAAATAAAAGACTGTAAAGGATCAGGATGACCAAAAAACTATTAATCCTTTAAAATGTAGCATTAATTTGACATTTTCTATTATAGTGCAATGTAAATAAAAACAAACTATTTGTCATAAACAGCAACAGTATTTTTAAATAATTTCTATGTTACTATTGTAAATGGTTAGAGTGAACTTCTACATGTATTTTTTTCTAGTCATGTTATCCTTTGAACTATTGTCTTAACTTGATTGATTTTTGTAGCATCTATTCTGTCTTAAGCTGTTACATCACATATTGTTCTATTTCTCCATTTTATTTTTGTCAATGTCC
>JAQQZY010000003.1:37971820-37994071 GCA_030068375.1 Ostorhinchus rueppellii
AATCTAAATTGCCCATAGGTGTGAATGTGAGGGTGATTGTTCGTCTCTATATGTCAGCCCTGTGATGAACTGGCGACTTGTCCAGGGTGTACCCTTCACCCTTAAGTAGCTGGGATAGGCTCCATGTGACCCTAGTGAGGATAAAAGCGGGTATAGAAAATGAATGTATGTCATTTACAAACTTTAGTTATTGGTCTCCTTGATGTTCAACAGCATTAACATCATCTCACCCTGTGCATTTAATTCTGAATGCTCCTATTCCATCATCCCAGGGGTTTGATCACTTGGTCTGATGTCAGACTTGTTCTGCTGTTTCTCTTGTTGTTCAGGAGCTGCTACAGAGGCAGCTGCAGGAGGCCAACAGAAAGGCCCAGGAGTATCGTCAGCAGCTGCTGCGTAAAGAGCAGGAGGCCGAGGAGTATCGCATCAAACTGGAGGCCATGGCCCAGAGTCAGGCCAACAGCACCAACGCAGCCACCATCAGTGCAGTCAGCGCTGCCGCTGCAACTGCCGGCAGCCCAGAAGAGGTGGTGGGAGGAGACGAGGACGAAGAGGAGGCGGGACCCGGAGTGGTGGAGGAGGAGGGCGAGATGGTGGTCCTACAGGAGGGAGGCATCATCATGGAGGGTGAGGAGGGCCAGGTGACGTTGGTGGAGACGGGAGGAGAGGCCACCGAGGTCAGCTCGTAACCCGGAGCAACACAGGCTGGACTCAAATCTGCGCTGGTTTTCAACATTTTAGAGACAAGCTGAAAACAGACGCTCACACTTGGTGGTGGATGAAAATGAACTGAAACCGACTCAAAACGGCTGAGGATGATGAGAGGGCGAGGAGCAAGAGTAGGGCTGCATATAACGATTATTTTAATGGACAATTGATCCACCAACTATTTTCTCAATTAATTGATCTGTGGGATTGTCTAAAAAACGGTGAAAAGTGTGGATTAGTGAATTTCTCAAATGCCTTCTGTGGTGCAAAACTGAGCTATCCGGTTAATGTCACAGAGGAGGATAAACACCACTAAATGCTGGCCCCTTTCAACAGATTAAACATCACAATAGTTGGCAAATAATTTCATAGGTAGTACAACTAATCGATTAGTCAGTTGTTCCAAAACCTGATATATTTAGTTAATCTTCCTACAAGAGAAAATATCCTTATTTAACATTCTGCAAACACAATATTTCCATTTCATATACAGTATGTTTTTATTTGAATCTGTATAGATCCAAACAAGCTGCAGTTTCAGTATAAATCTGGAAATGTTCAATTTTTCTGTAAACAAGGACTTTTCAATCTTCATTCTGGTAGAGAAGGAAGCAGCAAAAAAAAAAAGACCTGGAAATGTGCCGAAGATGCTTGTCGGTGGCGAATGAATCCATACAGACTTGGTTGTAGAACGGCAGAGGATGAAACAGACGATCTTAAACCAAAAAGGCCGGCGCTGGGTCCGTCTGTCTGTTCAAAGTCGCTTTAAATCGCCTTTTGCTTCCCCCAAACGCATCATCAGTGAACTGAGGCAGCTGATTGGCTCTTCACATTTGTATATCAGTTTACTCCACCCACGCGTCCGTCTCACAGCTTCATAACCTCCATTTTTTGATTAGTTTGATTATCAACTGATAACCAGCTACGTCTGGGACCTAAGAGTGAAGAAGAGAGACTCCAACAGGCTGCAGCATTTGTTTTGTGGACACTACAATTAGAAAGGGTTTTTTTTTTTTTTTTTTTTTTTTTTTTTTTACATGTTGAAAACTGATTAAAAAGTGGATTCTGAATGCAGCATGGCCTGGTTTTCACAGTGAAGGGAATCAATACTTGACATCATTGATGAAAGTTAGAGGAAAAACTAAACCGGACTCATCACAGAGACTCTGAATTATGACAGTTAATTCTGTTCTCATGATTAGTCTGAATTATTTCCTGAAGTACTCCTTTAGTCTGTAAAGAGACAGAAAATCATGAAAAAAAAAAAAAGAACAGATTGCTTTGAAATTCCTACAAGAGAACAAGTAACGGGGCTGGACCAAAAATGTGCTCAAGATAAACATTTTTGGTTAATGTCTAATTACTACAATAAATTTTAAATCATTGTTTTTTTTCCAGTGCAAAGGTTGTGTTTGTAAAGAAGAACTGAATAACAGTTATCATGATTATATTGTGATGAATACTATTTTATCACACAGGTCTAAGTAATATCAGCAGTGACCAAGTAATTTACCTGAACGGGCTTCAGCTTGAAATAGGAGAGTAAATGTCTTACTTGGAATTTGTTTTAATAGAATAATTACTTGTCATGCTTTTGTCTCAAAGAACAGGAATTAAAACTGATGCCTAACACAGAAAAAAGTAATAAAATATATTAATTGGTTGTAAAATCAATCAGTCAACTGAAGGAAAAACTGATTTGAGTCATTTTTGTGTTTAAAAAAAAAAAAAAATGTCTAAGATGCGCATGTCGGATCTCCAATGTCTTATCATTTAAACGTTTAATATCGTGAGAGTTTTCATGACTTTATAGACTAAAGGAAGGAGTAATCAGGTTAATCAATTATGAACATAATGAGCCAGAGTCATTGTCATGTCTTAATGTGTCAAGTACAGGAACTAATCAATTATCTGTCATGGAACTGTGTATTAATCCTAAATCTGTTTTGTTTTTTTTCTCTCATCCTGCAGGTTTTTAATGTTCAGTTTTCAGATTCCAGGCAATTTACATACTGTTGTCTGTTTTATTCTTTAACTGGCCTGCGTTGTGATGTGTTCAAGGACTCTGCGACATGATAAACCTGCTTAAAGACTAAACTGACCTGTTTTAAAAGGTTCATGTATGGTTTCACATTTCAAGTGGAGAATTAGCCCCCAAATTCTTCCACTAAAAAGATTTTCAAAAGGCAGTGTTAAAATATTTTCCATCTGTGGCAGTAAACAAAGAGCTCCATCTATTCCAAAAAATCATAAGACATTGTGTTTAGGAGTGATTGATATAATTATAGTTTGGAGCAGGAAGAAATTGATTGACTGATATCACTCGAGTAAAATTCAACAGTGTCAGAAATAAACTATCAGTGATAATCACATGACACAATAAGACTCATTGATCACCTGAATGTGTAAGTCCAAGTCATAAACACATATTTATCAATAATTAAATGTGATTGAACATCAAACTAATGGGATGATTCTATATTCAAAAGTATATTTTTTAAGATCTTATTTTCCCACAAAATCATTTCTTCTGATTGCAATTTTTGATATTATCCATCATACCCAAGTTCTGTTGATATTTAAAATTCCTTGCGGATTAATCGATGAAATTGATTCATCCGTGTCTTCAGGTTTGGTCCTGATCGGACACATTGATGTTGTAGATACATTTATAAGTTTGTTTCATCTTTGTGTCAACAGACGTCACACAAAATGCATCAGCTGATTCCATTGATCGATCCATTGTGATTTTCCTCAAACTGAAGGTGAACGAGGAAACTAAAAACCTGCAGGATGTTCGTTGAACTCCGTTTCATCTTTGGTCCATACCCATATTTTTTCTGGCCTGTTTGAACGTTGCAGTTACTGAATATAACCTGATTATCGGCTGATCAGCTGATCTCCGCCTGTTGTGCTCTTCTGTCAAACGGCATCGTTTGAGTTGATAGTATGATAGTTATTTTTATAATCTCAGCCAAGCCAACCTTTTTCTATGTACATATAAAGTTGTATTTTTTTAACTGTACCTGAAGGCTTCACAGTGATGATGACGATGATGATGTTGATGAAGAAGGTGATGCTGCCTGCATATTGCAAATATAAACACTTGTTTTTGGATAAGAAAATCTTTGTTGTATTTCTTATTCTTTCTCTCCCTCAAAAATGTACCTGAACACAGCACGAGGCAGTCAGGTGATGCACAAAAACTCATGTCTGTTTGTGGACTGAACGGATACAAACACTGAAGCAGCTTTTGTCATAATTACAGGTGTCTGGATTTGTTATGGTCAGATTGATGGAAATATATGATTAAGAAAAAATATGAGGTTTTGGTTTACCTGTGTCATAAAGTCTGACACATCTAGCCCTTAGAGACTTAAAACTATTTTTGTGGCAACTTCCAAATGAATTTTCACAACATTTATCCTTTCCATTTATTATATTGTCACCTTCCTAAAATAATTAACCAAAATTACATTTTACCAAAATCAACAAATTCTCAATTTCTTGTTAAGTTTTTTTTTTCTTTTTGCTGTTCTCTGAAAAATCTGAAAAAATTTTTTTTTAAATATCCTCTGCATTTGGCCTTCTTTGTTTAAAACTAGATGTTTACATATATATAATTCACTGATTAAGTAGATGCTCATTATTATAACAAAAGAAAACGAAACTGAAGAAAAAAATAGATTGTCACAGTATATCATGAATTTGTCTTAAAACAAGCATCTCCAACCACTGTCATTTGTAAAACAACATCGGTTTTGCTGGTGAATTCATTTTATTTATTTCCTTAGTTTTTTTTCCTTTTGTTGCCCGTTTCATTATTTTTTCTAGTTTGTGCCTTATTTTATTTATATGTTTTTGTTAATTTCATTAATTATTTTGCCTTTTTTTGTTGCTTATTTCATTCTTTCTGTATTGCATTTGTATTATTTGGTCATTTTTTTAAGTCATTTTTGTTCATTGTATTTATTATCCAAGTGTGTCCAATTCATTAACATTGATCCAGCTCCATGGGTTTTACTGGTTTATCAGTGTTGTAGAAGATGACTGTGTTTCCATGGTAATTGCAGAGCCTTTGAACATCCAAATGGGTCATATCTTAAGACCATGAAAAGATGAAAAACTGTATTTTACACTGATTATTTACATGTATTGATAAGATTAGCGGATCAACAGTTATTAAACATTTTAGATCGGTAGATGCTTTGGGTCAATGGTGGATATTTGAGTCTTTCTGGATTAACTGACATAAATTATCATTGATAGTAGCTGATATCTCATGTCCAGGATCCATGATACTATCGTGCTTTGACTTGTTTCCTAATAACTAAGAGGCTTCACTGTAGTTTCATTTATCACATTGTGCACTAACCTGGTTTATAAGCAGCGTTCATTGGTCACAGAGGTTTTCTAATGGGTTGTTTCTGGCCCACAAGCCGCTGATTGAATACAATATATAGACATAAGGCTTCACTCCACAGTTAAAACATGTACAGTTAGAATAGACAGAGGCTGTTGAGGTGTTTGAGGGTTTTCCTTTCAATTACACAGTGTTGTGTTTTATTTTATTTACTCACCTAATCTCAGACATGGGCACTGTTAAATTTGTATTTTGTCATGAAAAAGTTAAGTATCATCATATGATGTGGAATTAACTTCAAATGCTGATAGATTTTTGAAAACTTCTGATTTCTTTAAAAAAAAAATTTCAAAAACAGATCAATCACATATTTTGAATTTATGTCCTTGTATGTTTCTCTTAATGCTCCATCTTGACACAATTATGAAAACAACTGTCCAGTTTGTTTTATCTTGTGGATAATGTACTGTCTGTATGTTTAACTGTGTCATTTTTCTGTCATTCTTTCAAATATCCTAAACAAAATTGAACATATCTCAGTTATATGATAAAACAGTGTCGGGGAGTTTAAAGGTATCAAATGTGATTGTTCTAAATTAAAGCTTTAATTACCCTTAAACTTGGTAATTACTCCTAACATTTGATAAATCTTAAAAATCCCACACTCACAATAAATGATAAGGTTATATTTTTTTGTAAGTCTTTGTACAGAGTTATTCAAATGTGTAATTTGTGATAAGATAAGATAAGATTTTTGATTTGAAGATTATTGATCCCACCATGGGGAAATTTCACGCCTGACAGCAGAAAATTCAAAAATAAAGTGTAGGAAAGACAGAAAACACAATATATATGCACTTATGACCCATAACATATAAAGAAAAAAAGAAATCTTTACATACATTTAAATTAGAATATTATATACATACTTAAAAATTATTTGCACATATACATGGTGCAATGGGGGGATACACAATGAACTGTTATAACAGGATGAAAGATATGAAATTTAACCAAACATAGCACAATTGAAAACAATTGTCATACGTAGTTCAGACTGTTATTGGGTAAGTGCACGTGCTGCTAATATCATAAATAGAACATTTTCTACACCTTCATGGTGCCCAAAGCTCTTCACAAAGCCTCACATTCACCAGTAGGCGGCTGCTGCCAGACCGTACTGGGAGCAAGTTGGGGTCTTGCTTATCCTGCTCAAGGACACTTTGACATGAGGACAGTCAGAGCCAGGATTTGAACCACTAACCTTTCAGTCATTGGACAACCAGCTGAGCCACCCATAATAATATTCATCCATTCATTCATTCATTTTCTATGCCCGCTTTATCCACACTAGGGTCACGGGGGTCGCATGGAGCCTATCCCAGCTACTTCAGGGCGAAGGCGGGGTACACCCTGGACAAGTCGCCAGTTCATCACAGGGCTGACATATAGAGATGAACAATCACTCTCACATTCACACCTATGGGCATCTTAGATTAGCCGATTAACCTATCAGTGCATGTCTTTGGATTGAAGCCATCTGTCTATAATAGCACAGTACAGTGCTTTACTGTCACAAAAGTTCAACATCTCCAACAGTAAAGTTATTTTTTACACAAAGGAGATCTTTACCACGCCTCAATCCTCCTCACAGATGGTCTGGATCCACATTCTAGATTATTGGGAGATCAGAACACTTTAAATATGTTCACATTGCCTTACAGCATAATTCAGATTTAGTGAATAGATTTTATTTTTGGTTGTTGTCTTGTTTTGTACACATTACGTTTACAAAGGAAATTTAGGCACTGCACTGAGGATAAAAAAAACAAAACATTTTTTCCATGAATACCAGTAATATTTTGAGGGGTAAAAAAGTCAAAAGGAGCATTTTTATGAGATCATTTTTAGATGAACCATCTTACATCTTAATTTATCCAATATAATTTTTGTTCTCCAAATATGGCTAAATTCTCAAGATGTATTGTTTTAATCTTCAGTTTGGTCCTAATTCCTCTATGTGAAGTACCTGGTTCCATAGTGAGCAAGTCATGGTTCTGGACCAGAGTTCACATTATGTTCCTTCTGTGAATGTACAAACGCAAACTGAAAATGCTTCAATAGAAATAAAGGATATGCAATCCAAAGTATACTTCTAAGTAAAAACATGTAATTGTTATGAAGTGGTTCTGCAATGAAGCAGTTGCTATATTTTAATATTGTGGTGTATTTAATACATTTTATTGCTCATTTCATGTGTGTGTTACATTTTACTGTTGTACATTTTCAAGGTTCAGCTTATATTGAGGATCGGGTCCTCTCCTGATTTAGAAATTTTACATGAGGAAAACTGAACTGGTCACATATGACCTAAAGATCCAATCAGAGCAATTGACGAGTTGGAAAGTAGCCTTTGCAGCTTTTTTGTCAGAAATGAAGCCAGTTTTTACACAAAAATCGTCTGTATGTTCATTACAATATCTATTAACATGATCTATTTCATTGCAATCCAGAAGATGAACTGGTAAATAAATGCAAAAATTACATTAAGATTGTGTGTTGTTGTGGTTTTATTTAATTTAAGGTGAACAACAGTAGCGTGCTTTAAGTACACCATTATATTGATTTCTTTTAGTCTCCAGGACAAACACATTTTGATAAAATACTGTATAAAAATTAATGAACAGTGTATGTTTATTATTTCATTTGTGAGCAATAATTTTTTTGCAAAACCAACTTTGATAAAACGAATTTTACAAATTTATCTTCATGTTAAATAAAATAAATGTACATTTTAGTGTCGTATCAATTGCAAATATTGAGTATTTTATTGCAAAAGATTTTTGTGCACTCTATATTTTAACATTGTGAATTTCCTGTTTTTTTATACAGCCTATATGAATAGATTTATAGAAATATTATCTAATCAAGTGGTATTATTAACGTAATACACATTAATGACCATAAATATGATAACTACTTTAAATATGCTGTCCTTTTAATGTCGGCGCAATTGCGTTCGCAGTCTTAATAAACTACGTTTCCCATGAGGCTTTGTCAGCGTGCCAGTGTCTTTCGGGGATCTAACCGCCCAGTTTCATGGATTACCACCGCTCAGTCCTGATTGACGAGCAACTTATCGAATCAGTGGTAGTGGAAAAACAAGCAGCCAACCGTGTGCGATGGGGGGCAGGGCCATAGTGGAGGGGGCAGGACGGGAGGTATCATGGAGGATCAGTCGACAAACTGTGGCCGTCAGAGGAAAGCAGCTCCGGCTCTGATCCGCGGGAGTTTCTCAACAGTTTACCGCCGCTTTGTGACCGCACCACGGGAAAAATCTCAACATGGACATGAAGAAGAGGATCACCTTGGAGCTGCGGAACAGGAACCCGGCGGAGGTGAGTAGTTTTTGTTTTTTTTTTAATTTTTGATAACATTTAAATTCAAAAAAGAAGCCCGGGAGGTGATGTGCGACCCGAAGCCTGTGTGCTTTTCCTCTGCTAAGAGAAGCGTTCCAAAGAGCAACTTTTGGTCCGTCCAGCAGCTGTAAAATCGACTATAACTGTGTAATAACAAACGGCAGGATGGGAGCACCGATCCTGGGGACATGTGAAAGCATCTCAGCGGCTCCGTTCCTCCGTACGTCCACCCGCCCCCTCCTCCTCCTCCCCGCCCGGTGAAATCCCTTATCTCCGGCGGCTCCGCGGACGCAAATTTAATCTTAAAATTGCATTCAATATGCGTTTCGAACCGTAACAAAAACACCGGGTTCGTATACAGCAGCATTTGTGCCCGGTTCATCCGTGCGTCATTCATCTGAAAACACCTTCACGGACTGACGACCTGCGAGTTTAACTTTTAATCAGTCACCGGCCGCTCGGAGGAAACCGCGTTAAACGGTCAACTCGACGGAAAATAACGTATAATTCAACAGAAATCGGCGTCTGTTGGTTTGTACCGACAGTGGCAGTTTATCTCGGCGTAACGGGGGTGTTTTCGGAGTCACCGCGGGCTTTTGCTCCTGAAAACACTGCGTGTCAACCTTAACAACAACAACGACGGAGCTCCGCGTTCAGAGAGCGGACATTTTAAGTCGCTTACAGCGGCAACTTCGACGCGATTATCCCCTTTCCAGTTATTTCATCAAACTCTAAGTCGGTAGACGGACGTGGGAGTTGGGGTTACCGTCTTTTGTGGTGCTTTTGGGGGTATTTTTGGTTGCTGTATGGCGGACGCGCGGAGGTCGGTCACAGACATTTTGAGCTCGCTCTCGACGGTTAGTAACGCGTTACTGATTTAGCGCCGATACAGAAATCCGATTAACCGCCGTGTTAGTGGAGATTTAAGTCGATGTGAGCGAACATTTCTTTGTTAAAACGACTAAATCGAAGTCCCGTTGCTGATTGGAGGTCACAGTGATGAGATAACCGTCTAACTGGAGGAGTTGTGTTGAGATAAAGCCTCCGTACAGACTCAAAATGGCGTTACTCCGCCTGTAATAGTAACTGACTCCGCTGTACGGTAATATGAACAGGATATATCCGGCTGAATACGGCTCCTCAGTGGGTTATTTACACGGATAAAGCCGCTGTAATGAAACGGTTAATGTAAAACACCGGGAACGCACCGGGCGGCCTCGTTTCCACCGTTTTTTTATTCAGATTTCGTCGTCCTTCCATTAAGAGAGTCAGAGCTACGTGTGTGATTAAGTTATATAACCGGACTGTCGACCGACCAGCTCCGGTTAAAGAACACACAGACACACAGGGACACACACTGCACACTTAATTCAGTTGTACTGGGCATTACAAACAGCAGACTAGTTGCTGGTGTCATGTTTTATGAATTGGGGGATGCCAGCAGATGGTGGGTGTACAGCTCAGACCCACATACACACTGTGCTTGTAGATTATAGTAGGTTAACCCCCTCCTGATGCTGTTGTTGGTGTTCATTCATGCTGTCGCCCTGCAGCCTGTCAGCTGTCTGTCTGGACTATTAATATAGATCTGTATGGTTTCACTCAGTTTATTAATAAGAGTCTGTTCTTACTTCAATATATAGTATACAGTCAGATACTACAGCTTTACACATACTTCATTTCTGTACTTCTGCAGAGTTTTCAGGTGTCTGTACTTTATTGTTCTGCCCACTCATTCCCTCTACACCATACATTTAATACAAATACATGTACTTTCTACTATTAAAATTTCCAAAAGTTTAATTTTATTGCATTTCATGGGAAATTCATTATAAATAGATAAAATAATAAGACGTTACAAGACAATAATTATGTAGAGCGGAACCACAAGGTGAGATCAACCTGAAAGATGTAGCAACAAAAACAAAAGCCATAAGATGAAAACAATATAAATGAACACTACAGTATGAAAATGTTGTAAAAGGAAAATCAAGATGAAAATTATGTTAAACAGTGCATAAGGTAAATGCAATTTGAGATTCATAACAAGAAAAACAATGTAAGAGATGCAACAAGATGAAAGTGACTTAAGTGAATTAATGTTCCAATAAGAAAATGGAAAAGACACGACAATGAGAAGTGACAAGATTGGTGTGAATGTTGGAAAATGATTTTTAACGTTCAACAAGGCCATGTGGAAAATTCAACAAAAATAGTGGGTACGATGAAATGGAAGACAAGATAAAAATGATGTGACGTAATGGTGCAAAATGAAAATATTGTAGGACTCAAAAAGGCAAAAATGTCATAAAAGATGTAACAAGATGAAAAAGTCAGAAAAGATGTGACAAGAAGATGTTAGAAAAAATACAGCAAGACATGGGTGCAAAAATTGTGAATGGAAATCAGAAGAAAAGGCTGTAAAAGACACGAGATGAAAATGTTGTGAAAGACAGAGAAAAAATAAAAATGCTAACGTGTCACTGTTTCATGTCAAAATGACACCGTGGTAACATATGACGAAAGAAATGTAAAAGATGGAACAAGACAAAGCTGGTGTTACAAGATGAATTGGCATAAAATGGTGAAAACATGAAATGTGTAACAAGATGAACAATGTCACAGATACAACACACCAAAAATACTGTTAAAGACTCACACTGACATTGTGGTTATAGATTATAGTCGGTTTATTTAGTTGGAGATTTAGTTTAAACCCCTCCTGATGCTCTTGTTTATTCACTCATGTATGTTTGTTCTATTAATATAGATCTGAAAAGTTTCACTCAGTGTATTAATGACACACTGCTGTTACATTGATGGGAATTATATAATAAAAAGCTTCTTATACGATGTGTATGTATGCTTTAAGAAGCATTTTCATGGCAAACTGTCACCAGGCTGTATGGTTTGAATGAATGAATGTTTTATTACAGACATAAAGAGCACAATACAATCACCAAGAAAAGCAAATGCCCAAAGCAAATTAACCACATACCAACAAAGAAATTGTTGATTCTGTTTTTATTGAAAAAGTACTTGATGTAATTTTACTTTCATATAAAGAACTGAAATTAAAATTTGAAAGATGGTTATCAGATCAGACATGTAATTCTTCACACTTTTTAATGTAAATATTGTTGTTAACTTGGATGAAAAATGCATTAAAATGACATTATCAGTCAGTTTAGTGAACTGAGTATGTTGACATTGGAATCATGTTTGAACATAATCTGCAGTTTGATATATAGGGTTCATAGAAGGAATTTGTGACAGTTTTTTTTTGTTTGTTTTTTAAACTGAAGCAAATGTATAAATATTAATAATATATCAGTGTAAATGACGTTTGGAATGAAACAGTAATTGAGCAAAAGCTTGCATGGTCATCACTACGGAGTGTTATTGGCTAATGTACTTGTCAATCATTGTGAGCCCCTCCCATTTCTTTCTTACCGTCGGCCTCATCATAGCAGCATCTGGTGGATAGTAGAGGAACTGCAGATCAGCATCAACAGAACTACACAAAAATGCAGTCAATAAGCAACAAGAAATCTGAGAGTCATATAAGAATTATTTAATTAGAAGATTTTTGTAAGTAAGGCTGTAATTAGATCATGATTTTTGTTTTTTCTAAAACTAATTTCAGGTAAATGACCACAATATAAAGAGTACAGAAATATGAGTAAATCTGAGTTTAGAAGTAACTTTTCATGATTTTGTGGAAATCAATCAACTGTTACACATTGGTTTTTAATCTCTCTTTCAATCCTTAAGTGTCTCCTTTTTTATCCGTTTGAATTAAACACAGTTTTCTCTGGTTTTTGTACAATAGGGCCTATTTATTATCACAATTTATTGTTGTGTGTAAGATTATGTATTCCATAATCCTCTGTAGAAAGGACTTCACTTGACAAAGCATTATTATAATATTTAGGTGTGTTGATATTTTTGAACAGTCTTATAGGTCAAGTACATCAAATTAAGTTCATTCCATAAGTAAACCACACAAGACGATTCATGCTCAAGATCAATATTCATAAACCATCTAGTAAGGAAAGTTGAATTCTGAATTAGTAATGATGTTCTATGTAATAAATCTATATAATATCTTAGATAAATAACACGTACAATTCGAGAGTTCTGATGTCAGATATTCAGGTTGAAATTTATGCAAATAATTCCAAGTTATGATGACTAGAAATGACTGTTGTGTTCTCGGCTATTACTCATTAACCTCTCCTCTGTCTTTATGTTATTAGTCAGTATGGATAATATATGATGTAAATATGCCTGATTGTGAGACAGTGTTAATTCACAGCTGTTGTCTTTGAAATGCAAATAGAAAAGGGCAAAATATGATACAACAGGTTACAAATTGTAAGCCGTTTCATCCATTTTTGTGTTTCCGTCCTCATGTCTCTCAGATTGCAGAGCTGGTGGTGGATAACTCTCGCTCTGCCGACGGGGAGGTCGAAGGTCTGACGGATGAGTTCACCGGTCTGGAGGTTCTCAGTATGGTCAATGTGGGCCTCAGCTCTTTGGCCAAGTTGCCCTCGCTGCCGAAACTACGCAAGGTAACACAAACACTTGCATTTACCTCAGATTCACATGTCAAACTAGAGTTTAAAGGTGATGAAAACATTCTCTCTACTCATAACAATGTACCGTATGATAATGTAGAAATATTGTATCATTCTTGTTTGGGGTTGACAAGCTTGATATGAACAATAAAACATAGCGTTCACTCATTTTTCTACATTTATGTATAGTATTTTGTGTCACAAATGTTCAAAATAAGACTAGTATGAATATGTACTTGTTTGCCTTCACTCTGGTCATTTTATGGAAATTGTTCATTCACTGAACTCGCAGAAAATGTGGGATATTGTGATGTATGTCACAGGGTTTCCATGAGGTCTTAAAAATTCTTAAGTCTTGAATTTCCAAATGTGCTTTTAATACCTTTAAAAAGTATTACATTTGATGTGATCGGTCTCAGGTTATCTTGCCATAAACTTGTTGGCTGTATTGTATTTAAAAGTGTCTGTTCAATGTCCAAGCAAAGACCGTAACGTTAGTCGACTCAGTTCCAACCTGACAATTTATACTGAAATTAGGAACCAATTATCACAATTGTTGCAGCCCCCGGTGAGAAATGACTCAAAACAGTGGGAATCAAGGTATTAGAGTAAATCAATATATTTTCCTTAATTCTAGGAGTTGCTTATTTTTGCCAGTGTGGCTGAGAAATGGGCATTAAATTCTATTCTTAGTAGTCTTATAAAGTGTTAGATTTAACTTGTAGGAGCCCTGGTGTCATTATCTTTATATAAAACAACTGATATGATTAGAATGTGGTCTCATACACAGACCTACAACCTTGTAAACAGCTGAACTGTAACCTTTTTCTAAATGACAAAGATGCTGAGAAACGGTTGCAGTGCACATTAAGAGAAAACATGCTGAGTTTGAGGCTCTTCCTGTAACATTTAGAAGTGATTTGAAGGTCAATGCATAAAGACCTTAATGGCCTTTAATAAGTACTGAGTGACATTATAAACTGTCTTGTTAAATATTCACCTTTAAAGTGTCTGATCTAGTTAATCAGATGTTCAACAAGTAGAATATTTCCCTTAAAATGTTGTTTCGCTGTATTTTATGCATCTTGATTTTTAGGTTTTATGTTCCACCTTATGAGTTGTCACATATTCTAATTTCATTTTGGTTTCATCCTATGAAATGGGTTTTATTTGCCATTTTATGTGATTAAGACT
This sequence comes from Ostorhinchus rueppellii, assembly GCA_030068375.1. Lineage (NCBI taxonomy): Eukaryota > Metazoa > Chordata > Actinopteri > Kurtiformes > Apogonidae > Ostorhinchus > Ostorhinchus rueppellii. The sequence continues at coordinate 37,986,085 of JAQQZY010000003.1, forward strand.
TTTTCTCTTTATGTTCTTTCTGTATCTGTTTCATGTATTTGCCAATTCTTCAGCTGCTTCTATATGAACCTTACTACACACATAATGACTTTTATTACTGACATTAATATTAATATTTACTTCTGTTGTCTGTTTGCAGCTGGAGCTGAGTGATAATAACCTGTCTGGTTCTCTGGAGACTCTGTCTGAGAAGTGTCCAAACCTGACCTACTTGAACCTGAGTGGGAACAAGATCAAAGAGCTGAGCAACGTGGAGGCTCTGGTCAGAAGAAATCTCACACTAACACACCCACTTAACCCTGGTCCATTCAGGGAGAGAGTTCAAGGTGGGTGACTTTCTGTCCGCTGACCTGTCCTGTCTTTTCCTGTGCTGCAGGTGAATCTGAAGAGTCTGCAGAGTCTGGACCTGTTCAACTGTGAGATCACGTCTCTGGAGGACTACAGGGAGAGCGTGTTCGAGCTGCTCCCTCAGGTCACTTATCTGGACGGCTTCGACCAAGAGGACAATGAGGCGCCGGACTCAGAGGCCGACGATGAAGGTCAGACCGAGAGGAAGACGAACCACTGTGTTCTGATGTTATGGAGCAGTTAGTTTGATCTTTCTTTTTCAGTTTGAGATAATTTCCAGAGTGCACAAGTAATTTTATTTAATTTTTTTAAGTGAGTTTTCCTTTAGTTTCAGTGTGAGTTTCTCTGGTATTATGAGGCAAGGTCTGATTTATAGAAGCTTCAAAAGGTCAAATGAAAGATGCATGAAATCAGTGACATGACTTACAAGGTTTCATGTTAGGAAGATGATTCATTCAACACCAACCAGTAACTGGAGGAAAAACAAAACCACACTGATTTGTTTCCTTTTGTCATTTAATCCTCATTTTACTTATAATTTTCATTGTCATACTTGTCATTAAGTGTTGTATTCATGTTTTCCAGATGAGGATGGTGAAGAGGGGGCGGGGCCAACCGGTGACTATGACGATGAGGATGATGAAGAGGACGAGGACGATGGCTCAGAGGGAGGAGAGGTGGGGCTCGGCTTCCAGGTGGGCAGCACAGGTGTCACCTGTGGGTCACATCAGCTGTATCCATTTACCCAGAATGCACTGGGGCAACATGCTCTGGACCATCATATTTTTCTTTTTTTTAAGTTCAGTTCAACAGAAATGGTCCATCTGATCAGGATACATTGTAATTTTTATTTCTTATTCTTCTGTGTCATTTATAGATGAAATATAATTATAATCATATACACACATTTACAGATTTTTGAATTACAGACTATATTTTGTTCTAAATTTAAAATTTCAGTAAACACTTAAATTTACTAAAAGTTGTTGTGCTAAAAGTATTTCTACATAACCTATGTTGGTAGAGCAGTATGTGGAGTCTCTAGTTTTGTAGGATGTTTGTGTAGAGGAAATAGCATCACTAGGGTTTTCCTTCAGTCTTCAGATGCCTTTAGCAGTGTGTCTGTTCTTACTTTCAAAATGTACAATACTTAGAGCAGTGGTTTTTTTGTCAGTTTAACCATAGCTATCAGACGTTACTAGTTCAGTGGAGGTGTCATTCTATAACTTTATGTATGTAAATTAGGTTACATGAGTTCGCCTCCCTTTCTGCTTTTGTTGACATCCATAAGAAAGGCCACTGACTGATCCAAATTAATTTAGTTTTAAACTGCGTCTTCATAAAATTTGATAATTTCCAATTGTGGAAAGCTACCTGTGATTCAGATCTGTGCTGTGTTCAAGTACTGGTTGGAAAACTAGGACATCTGGCCTTTCAGTGGCTTCATGTGCAAAGTGGGAAAGTAATTTACTCCGTATTTACACACAAATCAAATTGGCAGCGATAGATCATGTATCCTGACAGTTTTCTGACATTTCCATTTAAGACCAAACCACCTCCATTATTTACTTATTGTTATCTTTATTTTATTTAGTTTTTCATTCAATCTGTGGGAAAACTCTGGTCATAGTAAAGTATTCTAGTCACCTGTCAACCTGATGCTCAGTGGAGCCTTTTATTTTTTTTGCTTGTTTTTTCTGTTAGGAGGAGGAGGATGAGGAGGACTATGGTGAGGAAGAAGAGGAAGGTAAGTGAGGTTGTCATTGGTCAGAGTCCTATCTCTCAGACAAGCTCAGCCCCTGATTGGCTCTCTCTCTCTGTGTCCACAGAGGAGCAGGCGGGCGTTCAGGGACAGAAGAGGAAGAGAGACGTGGATGACGAGGGCGAGGAAGATGAGGACGACGAAGACGACTAGTCCAGCAGCCGACCGCCTGTGTGTCGTCCTGTCCTGTTTCCTGTCTGTCCAACCTCAGCCAGACAACAACAAACAAACAAACAAACAAACAAACAGGGACAAACAATCCAACACCAACAGGAACAGTGTGATGTGTTTTTAATAGAATATCACGTCTGTATTTTAGAGAATATTTAAGAAGATTTTATCAGAAGCTGATCCAGGATCAGGTCTTTGTCTCCTCCTGAAACCCAACTTCCTGCCAGCAGTGATGTCACTTCCTTCCGGACACAGTCAGCTGTTTGGACTCATCCTCCTGTGATGATGAAGATGATGCTTTAATAACATGTAGGCTTTGTTGCACGATGCCAGGTTGAACATTTCTGCAGTTTCAAGGTTTTAATACCATTCAGATTTTCATTAATCTCAACCATGTTTAGTGATCTCATAAATGTCGGAAGCAAACGATAAAATGTGTCATAGCCTAATGCGGTGAAAGTTAAAGGCAAATTTTTAGGTCGGCGTTGCTGATGCATTTCTGTAAATGTAGTTGGAAGTTTTAGTTCCCGTTTAGTTTTACACGTTTGGATCATTGCTGTAATGTTCGTTAATGTCAGCAGTGATATTTAATGTCAGGAAAGAGCAATAAAATGTGTTTCACCTTGATGTGATGAACAAAAGCAATGAATTATAGCCTCTAATCAGCTGAGGTCTTAGACACTCTTCAGACACCATTTATAGATGTTTGTGTCATCGCTGAGGCGTTCATTAACCTCAAATATTCACGTTTTTCTAAAACTCTGAGCTTCAGAGCATCAAAACTGAAAAGCTACCCGAATATAAATATCATAATCGTCCTTGTTAAACTACTTGTCACTATAACTGGAATGTCATGTAACATTAACATTAGTTCACGGTAGATATTAACGCCATTTGTGCTTTTGCTCAGATATTCATGACCCATCACCATCATTTAATGTTCTCTTAAATGCCACAAAGTCAGTCAAATGCTTCACAGCATGATGCGATGAACTAATGGAGATGAGTTTAATCAAGCATAGAAAAGATGCTGCAAAAAATCCATCAATGTCTTGAAAACTGTAGATCCATCTTTCTGGAACGTCAATAGCGTCGTCCTACAAGGTTTTTCCAGTTTTGTAAAACACCTGAAAGTCAACAGAGCTTCAGAACATCTTTGCATCTAAAGTGAAAATTTTAAAGTTCACTAAAAGGTAGTGGATGGTGACATGACAAAGAAAATCTAAATATTTGTATCAGGGATGATGAAGTACACATAAATCTGTAGATCTGAGTTACTGCAGCCAGAAAACCGATCGCATTTCTAATTGCAGTAAATCAATAATCCATTTGTGAAGTCTTCTGTTAGAAAACTGCAAAAATGTATGTGAAGCTTCAGAACATTTGAGCGCCAAAACTGGAAGAAAAGGAGCTAAATCTACCTGGATATAAGCATCATCATCATCATCACTATCACCACCATCATCATCATCAGCTGATCTCAGGAGCTGCATCAGTCCTTTTTAGTCTCCTTCAGTCCTCTTCTGTCCCCTTCTGTCCTTGTCCCTCTGTAGTTCTGTCTCCTGATGAACCTCTGTGTGTTTCAGCCAATCAGAGACGCCGGCTGACATCACATGTGGCCCTCAGGTGTGGTCACGTCAGGTGATAAGACCTGCTGCAGCTCGTATTCCCGGTGTGCGTTTGATTTACCGTAGGGGGAGGTGGGGGGGCGGGGTGGGTGGGAAGAAACTTAGCTCTCATGTGTTTCTTTTTGTTTTTCGTTCCCGAGCGGCGGTGGCGGCGGGGTCTCACAGGCTCCACCCACACGGTGCATTCAAGAGATCCTTTTTAAACTAGCAGCAGTGTGGAGTTCCTGAATGCACCACGGACCTGAAATGAGAGGCTGCCGCTGCTGTGTCTGATTCAAATGTCTGTGCTCTGCGTTGGATTTTTCAGCATCTGAGTCGCCGTCTTACTTTGTTTTCTGTTCAGTAGAGGAACAATCATGACTCAGCCATTTAAAGCCTCTCACTAAAATAAAAAACAACTAAACTGCCCACTGATTTGATCAGAGATTGATTGATTATTGGCTCAGACATGTTTGTTCTTCTGAGTTTTAATTAACTGCTGTGAAGTTTTGGCTCTTCTGTCTCTTACGCTCTTTAAAACAACACACTGAATGAAAACCAGGGCTGAAAATGAACTATTGGGATTTTTGTGAACGATAATGATTTTTAAAGAAATGACACCATTCCCGATTATCCTGGAAATGTGTATTTGTTTTCAGCAAAAAATAATCTTAAATTTAAATAATGAAAAAAAAAAATCAAGAACTGCAATTACACATTGGGCTTTTAGACTGGAGCCTTTTGGGATTTTAGAACTGCATTGGTTGATCTTTTATTTGACTTAATCATATAGTTCTACTGGAAAAGATCAGTTAAAGAAAAAAAATGAAGATGAGAGGATAGTAAATAGATGATCAGTATCAGCTGTTGATCTGGGTGACATTTTCTATGTTTTTATACTAAAACACTGACTCAAACATTTAACGGCTCTTGGTTAAATCAATCAATAATGAGAGTAAGAGGTATGTTGTTTTAGGGAGTGTAAAGGTCAGAGGTCACTCTGTAAATAGATTCTCAGCTCAGTTTGTGTTTTTCTTTCTTTTTTTTATAGTTGAACCCATCTCTGACCTCTGACCTCTTTCAGCTGTTCTTCTGTGTTTTACTTTTCGTGCTGTTACAGATATTAAACTGCGGGGTTTTAATAAAAAATGTCAAAGTGAAAACAGTGTCTCTGTGCGGTTTCCTGTTGGAGGAGGGGCTTCTGTCCTGGCCAATCAGCAGACATTGACTCCTTGCTGTCATGTGATCTGACTGAGCCCTCCAGGTGTGGATCTGCTCACCTGAGGAGTCACGTGATCCTGTAAGACAAAGAGCAGCAGTCAAAGGTCAAGTGGCTGCGCTGCTCTGAGGATGAAGTGTGGTGCCATCACCATGGCGATTGAGGTCAGTGACCTGCTACAGTTACATAACAGCCACATAGGCTTATAGCATTATGTTCAGTCTTCTGTGCAGCTGATTTGTGGTTTGTGACCTCACTTGGTGGGTGTGGTTTTGTAGTTTTTATACTTCAGAGGTCAAACATCAAGGTTAATGTTCAGTCTGTTCTGTGTTGGAAATGATAATTCAGCCCATGTTCACCATAAATTCAGCCCAACAAGCTTTTATAATTGAGATCATCAGATGTCGTGTTATTTTGACATTAATTTAGATGCAGATTATGTCTTAATGTAATTTGTAAAGCAAGAATTTCATTACTTTTTCAGATTGTTTTACTTAATTTGCACTAATATATATACATATTTTACTTTTCATATTCTGAACAATTAAACTTGTGAGTGTTAAATCTGTTTTCTAAATCAATTGAAGTAGTGCTGAGTAAACAAATGCAGTCCAATGTAAAAACAGTGTAATTTGACCCATAATGCCTCAGGGCAGAACACAGCAGGGACTCGGCTTCCATCTGCTGGTGATCGTCAATAAAACATGAGAGAAGCTTCTAATGGAGAAGGAAAGGAAGAACAGGCTGGATGGGGAGAAAACAACAATGTAGTTCATGAGTTGTGTGTTTTATAGTTCTGTCCATTGTGGATGTTGAACGGGTTCTGAAGGAGGTTCTGGTGATCACACAAAAGGCTGCAACAAGCCCATATGGTATTCTGAAGTCAGTTAACGGTTCTATCGTCTCTACTGATGCTCTCTAGGTCCTTGTACAATGAAGGTATAATGAGGTTCTGTTGATTCTCTGTGATAATGTTCCACACATCATTTATGTTGTGGTTCTGTAGGCCCAATCAATCAATTAATCAAAGACACTCTTGTATGGTACAGTTCCGTCTGTAGGTTCCATGTGATGAAGGTGTGTGTTCTCTCTGATGAGGTTCTGTTGATCAGGTTCTATATGATTAGGCTCCTGTATAGTGAGGTTCTCCAGGCCCTGCATGAAAAGGTTCTATATGTTGATGATCTGTGTGTTCTCTTGGTTAAGGTTCTACAGGTCCTGTACGATGAGGTTCCCTGTCTTTTATGATGAAGTCCCTGATTAATACAGTTCTAAAGACCCCGAATGATGGGGTGCTATAGGTCATGTATGATGAGGTTCTGCAGGTTCTGTACAAGTAGTTTCAATATGTTCTCTATTATATGGTTCCTGTATAATGAGGTTCTGAATTATGAGGTTCTATGGAGTCTGTATGACATTCTACAGGTTCTGCATGATGAAGTTCTCTATGTTCTGTATAATGAGCTTTTTATATGTCCAGCTTGATGGGCATCTATGTGTTCTATATGATGAGGTTCTACAGATTCATCGTGATGACATCCTATGGGTTCTGTATGAGGTTCTACAGGTCTTGCATAATGGAGTTCTGTATGTTCAGCATGATGGGGTTCTATCTATTCTGTATAATGAGGTTCTGCTGGTCCCACATCATGAGTTTCTGTAGGTTCTGTATGAGCATTACGGTCCTGTATGTGTAGGTTCTGTGCATTCTATATAATGTTCTACAGGTCCTGCATGGTCCTGATGGGGTTCTAAAGTACGTGTTCTGTGTAATGCGGTTGTACAGGACCTGCATCATGCGTTTCTATGGGTTCCATATTGTGAGGTTCTATATGTGCAGCATGATGGGGTTCTATGCATTTTGTATAATGTTCTACAGGTCCTGCACGATAGGTTCTGTTTGTTCTGCATGATGTTCGACAGCATGATGACGTCCCATGCGCTCTGTATGATGTTTCAGTGGACATGCAAGATGTTCTACTGTACATTAGATGGGTATATCACTCACTGAGGAGGTCCAGAGGTCCAAACAAAGTTCTGAAGGTTCCTCAGCTGGTTCTCGGTTTGTTTTTGAGAGTTTTGTGTCCTCGTTGATCCTCATTGGTTGCTCCTTTTTAGATGTAAAGATGCTGGGGACCAGTGGCATCCTCATACCATTGGACATGGGTTGAGTGTATGTTCTGTGTCCGTCCTGAAGATGGTGCTGTTGTCTTTGTAGTGCACATTCACAGACTTTTATTTCATATTTTAATATTTCTTTATTTGTGGTGGATTCAGTTTTGTTGTATTTAACTTCTGTCTGTGTTAAAGGTCTGTTCCACTGCTTTACTTTGAGATGCTGATGGTTAATATTTTAATTGTTTATTGTTTATTCTTCTGTGTTCACTGTTTTTTTCCCTCTTGACTCTGATTGGACGTTCTCGGGCTGAAGAGTTTGACTGTCTCTTCTCTTGGGGAGATGAGGAGGAGGGGTGACCTTTGACCTCTAAACCCCATCCCCCTTGTCTGTCTTCACCTCCTTGAATTTAACCACATTAAACTGGTAAATGCTCCTTTAATGGGTCCAACAGCTGTGACACCTCCCACCCCCACATCCCATCCCATCAGTCCCCTGAGAAAACGTGAGACTGAGTCATTGGGTGCTCTGATTGGTCACTGAGGGTCAGCTGATCATGTCCTCGGTCAAGAGGTAAAGTGAGACACATGTAGAGCAGCTCTGGGCTTTAGTTTATTTATTTTATTTATTTTGTTGTTGACTTTTGATGGTGTGTTCAGGGTCATTTTATTTTTGATAGTATGATGAAGGTCTTTACACACACACACACACACACACACACACACACACACACACACACACACACACACACACACACACACACA
>JAQQZY010000003.1:37994171-38006975 GCA_030068375.1 Ostorhinchus rueppellii
ATTTCAGGAGCTTTCTGAGTCCATGTTACAGGCTGTTCTATTTGTCAATAACCAGTCATTTTTTTATTTTAGCAGTGGTAGTTTCTGAAACAATTCCTGTCCACCTGAAGACACAGACCCACATGACACACAAAAACTACCTTTTGTCTTTTGTCTGTGCACTCATTTTTGTTGGTTTGGATAGGGAAATGGCCTTGAGTAATAGCATCAGAAAGCCCCATTTCACAGCTTTCAAGGGAGTTTGAATCATTAAAATTGCACGAAGTAGTGTGAAGTTACGGTAATTTGAAATGTACATGTGCCGCGGGGTCACCGGTGATCCTGTGGTTTTAAAAGGGTTAATATTATCTCAGTGGGTCGAGTCCAGGAGGAGCTGTAGGAAATTGTTGATGTTTCTACTCCATCCATTCCTACTGGATGAATGAAGGATTATGTGACATTTAAGTTTCATATCTAAAACATTTGTCTGTTTTGTGTCTCTGCAGTTATTGAGGCCAACCACCATGTGACCAGTGTGATCCCAGAGAGCGCTCTGCTCATCTGTGTCGGCTTCCTCTTTGGGGGGATTATCTGGGGTGCAGACCAACAGCAGACATTCAGTCTCACCCCGACGGTTTTCTTTTTCTACCTGCTGCCCCAAATCATCCTGGACGCTGGTTACTTTATGCCAAACAAGCTCTTCTTCAGCAACCTGGGCGGAATCCTGATCCACGCTGTCATCGGGACCTGCTGGAATGCTGCAAGTGTGGGGCTCTCGCTGTGGGGGTGTCACCAAGGAGGGGCCATGGGTAAGATGCACTTTAACAGCCTGGGTTTATCAGGAAAAATGTCTGGTATTAAAAGCATCCTGTCAACTTTGTAGTTTATTTTGTAGATATTCAAAGAGGTGGGATGTACAGCCACCACACAATTTAATAACCCCTCATATCTGTCTCCCAATAAGGCTGAATTGTGTGCAATAATTATTTGATTTTATTTTTGCTTAATTTTAATCTATTTTATACATAAGTAAGAGTTTTGGCTTTTTTACATCAAGTAATTGTCTTGGTTGGAAACAGCATGGTGCAACAGTTTTCTCAGACACATTTTTTGATTAAATTTTTTTTTTTTTTCAGAATGTCCTTTACAGTCGAAAGCATTTTTGTTTTTTTAAGTAAAGTTGTGAAACTCTTGGCCTTTACAGAGAACAAAAATGCATTTTTAAGGTCGCAAGAGGTTAAAATTATTCATACTTTTTGGATTGTTGTGATTGTGGACCTAAATGTATTCTTCCTTTCTCTGAGCTTTTATGAATATCTACAAGATTAGTAAATTCAATGTTGAAAAATACCTGAATTTCACTGTACATTGGGTCAAGAGGTTAAACTTATACATACCTTTTGGATTGTTGTGATTGTGGATTTTATCCCTTAAAGACCTAAATGTTAGTCTTCCTTTCACTGAGCTTTTAGGAATATCTACAGGATTAGTAAATTAAATGTTGAAAAATACCTGATTTTCACTGAAAGAAAAACCCAATATACAGAAGACATTACAATAAATGGTGATGAAGCACTTAAGGATGGTTAAATATAGAGAAACATTCATTTTGGAAGTGACACATGTGTCACGCTGGGTCCTTATGGGTTAAGTGAGCTGCTGGACACCTGGAATTTCCCCGTAAGGATGAATAAAGTATTTTCTATTGTATTGTATTCTAATGTAATGTATTCTTTTCTGAAGTGTTGTAATATATTTGTCATCATGTTGCAAGTGTAGTATATACAGTCACAGAAAAAAATGATTAGACCGTCATGCCATCAAAAAACAATCGTTATGTAATCCAGTCCTAACTCCTGTGTGTATCATGTGACTAAAACAGACAGAAAAGAAAACATGGAATGAATGAAAGCACTGTTTTTGTCAGTACAATGCCATAGATATTGATGTACGAACTGGAGTGATTTTAGTTTTTATCAAGAAAACATGGAAAATGGATAGATATCAGCTCTGGAATTAAACTACTATGAGCTATTTTTGTTATTATCATTATGTTTGTCCAAATAAATGTACCTTTAGTTGAACCAGGCATTAAAATGAACTAGAAATTGAAGAAAACAACAGTGGTCTAATGATTTTTTTTCTACAACTCTATAATGTATACAGAAAGGGGTTTTACATTTCTACCTTTCTGCTGTTTTGGATTAAAAAATAAATAAAATAAAATAAATAACAACCGTATGTAATGAATAATAACTTATCAGAGCCAGTAAATTGTCTGTATTTATGTAAAGTGTTTTTTATTTGGTTTTCAAATAATATCTGAGCTTTTTTCATTTCTTTTTTATTTCATGTACTGAAGGTGACATAGACATCGGCCTACTTCAGTATCTCCTCTTTGGGAGTCTCATTGCTGCTGTTGACCCCGTGGCCGTCATCGCCGTGTTTGAGGAGGTCCACGTCAACGAGGTCCTCTTCATCATGGTGTTTGGAGAGTCGCTCCTTAACGACGGCGTGACGGTGGTTCGTATGTTATAAGCGCTATATGTGTAATCTGCCAGTACATCTCTGTTTGGTGTAAAAAAGCAGAATGGTTTATGAGTTGGCAAAGACATTCATCATTGCAAAATAAACATCTGAGACGTGAAGTGGAAATAATACAAACATGACTGAAAAAGAAAAAACTTTATCCCTGGATAATCAAAGCAGTGATTGAAGTGGTTTCATCTAGCTTTTATTTGTATTGATTACATAACACTAATACTATTTATAACAGAATTTACAATTAGGAATGGAAAACCAACAATAAAGGGTGTTACTTTTCATCAGTTACGTCAGTGAATAACAGACCTTGAACTCTTTGTGACTTATTAGAGAGCGCTTTGCACTGCCAGCTCTGCAGTGGTGGAATTTAACAAAAAAATATTTCAAGTAAGAGGTTAAATTATAATTTTGAGCTACTTGGAAAACTTCCATTTTCTGACACTTGATGCTCCACTACATCACAGAGGCAAATAAATGACTTTTTACACCAACACATTTGACTTATTTGACATCTTTAGGTAGATTTATAATAAATACAAATCAACTAATAAATTATCATGTTTACACGTTAAGCTACTCAACAGTACAGACAGTAATAAAAATGTTGGTAATAAAATCCCAAAATTATCAGCAGAAACATTAAACATACACTTCACACAAAAAAAAATTAGTTCAGTGAACCAAATTAATTACACTGAATATTATTTAATGTAATTTAATTTGGTTCACTCAACTAATTTTTTTGTGTGACCTATTGAAGAAAATTTTTTAAGTTGATTCATGTTTTACTTTTTACAGTGTAAGAGCATTGACACAGCTTATTTTTACAGTAAAATATTCGTCAGATATGGGCCATGCTGCCCCTTTACTTTTGATACTTGAGCATATTTTTATTCAATACAGTTTTGACTGTATATTTTCTGTTATGTTCCTATTATCAAAAGCCAAATATACCCATTGAATAATTTGATATTAAATTTCAAGGTTAATGCACCATCTGCACACAGATTCATATTCATTAAGACCAACAAGGTTAGAGAGTTTAAAGATACCAGAAAATAAACTGTATTGGTTTTTTTTTTTTGGGTCATTTTTAGGTGCTGTTCAATGTATTTGATGCCTTTGTGTCGCTGGGAGGAGAAAAAATTAATGCAGTGGAGATCATCAAAGGAATAAGTAATAAATTATCTTTATTGACTATTTTCGTTCTTTTGTGGGTTTGACTCCACAGAGAAACTCCAGATGTTTTGATGGGATGCTATCATGAATAATCCACAGGCTGATGTTGGATTAGACACAACTCATCTCCATCTATTCCATCTTCTTCCCTCCAGTTTCCTTCTTTGTGGTGGCGTTTGGTGGCTCCCTTGTTGGCTTTGTGTTTGGATTACTGATCTCTTTAGTGACGAGATGTACCAAAAACATCCAAATCATTGAGGCTGGCTTCATCTTTGTCCTGGGGTACCTCTCCTACCTGACTGCCGAGATGCTCTCCCTGTCTGCCATCCTCTCGTGAGTTCTCTATGATGAACGCAGTGTTAATTCTCATCTTTTGGAAGAGTTAAGATGTGACTGAAGAACATCTATTAGGCTGAGGAAATTCTATTAACAACAGTGTGCAGTGTTTTTTGTTTTTTAATTACCTTCATTGATGAATTTTTAGCACCAGAATACTTTGGCCTGGATGTGTGCACTTTGGCTTCTGTTTTGAATCCTTAAATTACAGGGTTTCTACGGGTCATTAAAAAGCTTTAAAAGTCATAAAATACATTTGCGAAAATTAAGGCCTTAAATTACCACGTCTGAACTCAGAATGGGAGACCCAAATGCAGAGACCGACACAGAGGATTAGGTAAAAAGGAGTGAACAATTTATTAAAAAGTACAACTGAAGACTTCTTCCAAAGTCAGGTCTGGGGAATCTTCAAACCAAAGGGAAGTTCCAGGAACGGTGGTGAGGAGCAGTCCAGGAAAAAACAGAAAAACAGAAAAACAGAGATATCCAGCAACGGTACCAAAGGGGATTAGGCAGGCTCTAGCCAGAAAGCAGGCACAGTTCAGTAAACAAGCAGGCAGAATCCAAACATTAATCACACAGAGGTTGAGCATAGACAGAGTATCATTCTTAGCAGGAGTCAAAAACCTGGAAATCAGTCCAATCAGGCAAAGGTACCAGAAGGGGAAAGGCAGATTTGGAGGTCCAAAATCACAGCTGTAGTCCAGGTCAGCAGGGAGTGAGGCAGACAGGCTCGGAAGGTCCAGGGTCAAAAACAGGTTGCAACAGGCAGGTCAATCAGGAAACAACGCAGGTAAGTATCTCTAGAAAGAAGATGACAAACTGGCACTGATCAGAACAAGACACAGGGCCTATATACACAGAAGGAGGGGGAAGACAATGAGACACAGGTGCAATATATTAGGGCAGGGTCAGGTAATCACACATGTGGAGAAAATCAGGGAAACAGGAAGTAAAGACACCAGACATGAAACAAGAGGAAGACTAACAAAATAAAACAGGAAATGACAAGACAGAACATAGAACACATAGAACACTCTGGGTACAAACATGACATAAATGGTATTAAAAAGAATTAAATGCGATGTCCAGGGGCATTAAAAAGTTAAATACACTTGATGGAGAAAAAACCCCCATTGTTCTTCATGATTTTTGTTGATTATATAAACATTTAACAATTTAGATAGGAAGTATAGTGTGATGATTGACAGGTGAAACCCGTTAATTGGCTATTGTTTCAGGCCAGTGCATGAAGTGTCAACACCGGATGCTTGGAATGCAATGTGCTGTGAGCGTGCTCATGCTGTGGCAAAAGAGTTGAGGGAATATTAGCAAATGTTGGAAAAATGGGAAAATGCAAGTTTCAGCAGAAGTGATTGAAGGAGGAGCTATTCAAAATCCAGTTAAAGCCTGTCACCAGTAAACCATAATACCTGCAGAAACCTTGAATTAGTAATGGAAGCTTCAACTTAAGTTACTTTTAGTAATAGATACAGAATGATATTTGAGAACGGCAATAAAAAAAATGCAGCGTTAATATATTGTATTAGCATAAGATTGAAAATAAAACCACTTTCTTTGTTTTAATACATGGTATACATTGGAAATAAAATACACTGAATAAAATAAAATGCAATGAAACAAACAATATATTAGTTGGTAGACTCTTCTGTTACATACATGTTTTTGGTGAACATCTGTGTTTTATTCCATAGGATCGCCTTCTGTGGAATTTGTTGCCAGAAGTACATAAATGCAAACATGGATGAGAAGTCTGTCATCACTGTAAGATACGTCATGAAGGTGTTCGCCAACGGATCAGAAACTATCATCTTCTTATTCCTCGGCATCTCAGCCATCGATAAAACAATCTGGGTGTGGAACACAGGCTTCATCCTCCTCACTGTGCTCTTTGTCTTCGTCTACAGATTAATCGGTGAGATTCAGTTTCCTTCTCACTCTGTGTTTTTACTTCCCAAACAGAGTCGAACGTGCCTTCAGCACAGTTTGTGTTAATGCGTGTGTGTGTGTGTGTGTGTGTGTGTGTACTACAGGTGTGTTTTTCCTCACCTGGATCCAGAACAAGTTCAGGCTGGTTCCCTTGGAGGTTATGGATCGGATTATTATGAGCTATGGTGGCCTGCGAGGGGCTGTCGCATACGGCCTGGCGATGATGCTGGACGAGAACAAGATACAGGAGAAGAATCTGATGATCGGAACAACTCTGATTGTAGTTTATTTCACTGTCATTCTTCAGGTAGGACTTCTCTGTTCGCTGTAAATTCTGTTCTGTTTGTTTACTGGCTGCTGGTTTTCATGAATACAATGAAAGCATTTATAATAAATAAAAAGCAGAGCAGTTTGTATCCAAACTGTGTTTAACCCATAAAGACCCAGTGCTACTTTTGTGGCCAAACTTTTTTATTTCCTCTGTATTTCATTTTTGTTAAGTGATTTATCACCATTTATTATAATATTATTCTGTATTTTTTGTGTTTTTTCAGTGTAAATCATGTATTTTCCTATTTTTAATTCAATGATAATGTAAAAGCTCAGACTAAAGTTGAGTGTTATTATATCAGAAACAGAGAAAACTAAAGAAATTATATTTTTCAGCAAAGATATCATGAACTAAACATAAACCCAGAATGTCCATCCGCTGTCATTAATCCAACTCCATGGGTTTTACTGGTGAATCAATGTTGTAGAAGATGATGGTGTTTCCACGTTCACTATGGAACATCCAAAGGGGCTTTATGGGTTAATTTAGAACCATGATTACTTCACGTTTGACAGTCAATACTTTTTGGATGCAGCTAAAAATCAGGCAACTCCCATGTCTTTTTGCAGGGAATAACAATGAAACCTCTGGTCACCTGGCTGAAAGTAAAACGAGCTGCTGCGAAAGAGATCACACTCGTAGAGAAAGTGCAAAACAGGGTATAGCTAACATATTTTGCACTTAAAATGTTACAGAAACAGTAAACTTCGCATGTAACTGAAAATCTCTCTTCATTCTATAGGTCTTTGATCACATGCTTGTTGCCATTGAAGATATATCTGGACAAATAGGACACAACTACATGAGAGACAAGTATGTAAAGTCATGTTCTATGGTTTATATGTATTGACTCGATTAAATAGAGCTACAAGTATTGCTGTTGTGTTGTGAATGTGCAGATGGAAACATTTTGAGGAGAACTGGATGTCGTGGTTTTTGATGAAGCCATCAGCGAGAAAGAAACACGAACTGGTCTTTGATGTTTTCCATCAGTTGAACATCAAGGACGCCATGAGCTACGTGGCTGAGGTAAGTTACTCTGCCTCTTTGTTCTTTTTTTTCATGTGGAACTTAAATCCTGTGTAGTCATGAAGAGGCTGAGATGGAGGTGACTGGTTGTAAGTGCAGGAGTAGTTGAGGGAAATTCACTTACAGACACTTAAAAGGAACCATACTTTTGACTTTTTGTTTTGGTTTTACCTTAAAAAAAAATGCATTTAAGTGTACACTATTTAGAATAATTTCATCACTTTTTCCTCCTTTTGCACAAGAAAATAGAGGAATAAAAAGGCTTCAGTTCCCAAATAATGAATGAGGTTTTTCAGGATCTGATGGTTTTATACTTCATTCTACCTTTACCACTCTACATCTCAGCGCAATTGTACTTTTACTCCGTTACATTTCTCTGACAGCTTTAGATACTCTTCAGTTTGTAATTTTCAATACTATTTCTTTCCAATGAAACAAAAATATCACGTATAATAATGAAACACTGAAAGGCACCATTTAAGACTGTAAAGCCTGAACCATTAAATCATTGACAGAAAATTCCAGTTCTTTAAAACTGGAGCCTTTATTGGTCCTTCTGAACAACCCATTTTTATTTATTTATTTTTTTCAAATTCCATGTATGAGTTTCAATTTTGTATCATATTTGATACATCGGGTCTCAATGCTCAAATATTATTACTTTTGAACAAACAAAAACATAACATAATACAAAAAGTTCTAACAAACTGGTAATTCCTTTTCAAAATTGACAAAGTTCTGCCTCCTTCCTCATTCATGACAGTCTTGTAGTGTCAATGGAAAGGCCTCTGGTGAAGGAATTCTTCCCCTCTGGTGGATTATCTGTGTATTGCATGTATCTAATTGTATACATCAGGTTTTTCAAGAAAAAAATACCACATTAATCATGTAGAGGGCTTCAAAACTCGTTTCAAATATGATACGTTTGGCATTATAGGGTTAACTACACAATGACTATTCACATTATGCACAATACATAATGCTGATAATGCTTAAAGACTTTCTATTATGTAAGATTGTGAAGCTACACTTCTGCTAATAGTAGTTTTACATTGGGTTATTACTACTTAATTAAGGCATTTGAGTACCTTTCAGCCACTACTGCTGAAAAAGGTGTAATCTACAATGAAATAAAAGTCCACTGCAACACGGAAAAGAAATCCTCTGTTGTTCCACAGGGTGAACGCAGAGGATCTCTGGAGTTTATTCGCAATGAAACTGCATTTATCGACTTCAAGAAAAAGTTTGCCGATGAATTTTCAGAGGCGATGCCAGACATCACTGTTGACATGGCAGACAATTATCCTGCACATTCATCTATGAGGTGAGCAGATGAGATATATCTGGCCTCTTTAGGCTCACTTTGTATTGATTTGAAAATTTTTACAGCTGCTATTTACAAAGAACTGTCCAGTTTCTTGTGCTACTTTTAAGGATCTCTGATTATGACAGTTCACCTATGTAAAAATAAAAACAATATCAAATCTCAAGTGCTACAAAAGTAGTTCTGGATCAAATGACTGTTGTAAGGACAGCTATAATTCTTGAGATTGTTGAGACACTGCCATCTTGTGATCATAAGCAGTCACAGTGTTTTTCTTACACTTTTAAACAAACTCGTTTTACTGCACAGATCGAACCCACATCATGTTTATCTTAAACCAATGAAGAACTAAAGTACGTAACATATGTTTATTCCCTGTAGAAGAGATACTATACCATCAATAAGTCTGGAAATGCATGACCAGAACATGAACAGTTTAAGGGAAACAGAGGACATCAACACCCACCATCTGCTGCAGCAACATCTGTACAAAGGCAGGAAACAGGTAAGTGGGAGTCACATTATAATCAACGGGATTAAAATAGTGAAGTTAAAGCATCTGATGATAAAAGCCTCTGTTTGATTTTAGCATCGGCACAAGTACAGCCGCAGTCATTTCGCTGTCAACCAAGATGAAAATGAGGTGCAGGAGATTTTCCAGAGGACTATGAGGACTCGCTTGGAGTCTTTCAAGTCCACAAAGATGGGGGTCACGCCACCAAAGACCATCACCAAGCACCCAAAGAAGGACCAGAAGGTGAAAACCTCAAATACATTTATGCTAGATGAGCTGTACGGTGCTGCAAAACCAAAGAGGGCAGAGTATTAAACATAAGGACAAACAAAATCCTCTCAAGACACACCAAAGGTCCAAAAGTTTTACAACGCCTTCATTTTCTCCTCAGCATCTTTGTCATTTGACAGAATAAAAAATTTCACGGTGTTATTACGTATGTAAATACTGAGCTGGGTGATATTCAACGGAAAAAGTTACACATTCATGAGAAAATCTTGGGTATTTTCTATAATTAACCCCTTGATGCCAACTGTCACGAATTCACACCAAACTCCTTCTGCTCCAAATGAATTAATTGAATTGACCATGCTGGCTTTAACCCCTTGACACCTGAATTTATTTTCATAACTGGAAATATATTCAGCCATCAAGGGGTTAAACCCATAAATGTACGAAAAAAAGAATATTTTCTAAGAATTATTTAATGAAGAAAAAAACAAAAACAAAAAACAGAACATCTTTGACACTAAAGTCATATAAGGGTCAAAACACAGTAACGTCCCATCAGAGAGCAAACGTTAATTGATTGTCATTTCAACATTTATTTTCAGTATAAAGTAGCTCCTTGTTTTGGATAATCCCTTATGGTCCAAACTAAAGCAAAAACGTATTTAAAAGTAAAAAAGTGGGTCATTTAGCAACACTAATTTGTCAAATTGTGTGTAAAATGTCTTGTCAGAAAGATTTCGAATACCATGTTTTCACTCATAAAAGGAAAATACTCTGAGATTAAAAGTGTACATATCTTGAATTAGCCCATTATCCTTGTTTGTAACTTTTTATTTTTATTTTAACCTAAGTAAAGCTGATATGATATGAGTCAAAAGAATCATTTCTGTGTAAAGAAGAGACATTCAGAGACATCACTTTGATGCTGGAAGAGTAACTCACTCATGTTTTGGTTATCCATGTGGTTTTGGTGTGTTAATACCTGACATTATTTCACAGTTAATATACAGTTGAAGATGCTGAAAGTCATGATTTATTTTCTAAGTTCAGGTTCCAGGAAGGCACCGCATTTATCTTTTGGGTCATAAGCTAAGAAAGTTTGGAAATCACTGGTCTAAAGGAATAAGCTACAATTTCAGTACTTATTTTAATCGACCTGTCAAAGCCATTGTGATATAAATATAATACTTCCTGCAGTACAATTTGTCCAAATAGTGTTTTCTTTATCTACTTTCAAGGATTAATTTACTTCTATTGCTGCTGCAGAGTTCCTCTTTTTTTTTTATATATTATTATAATAAACGATTTGTCAGTCACAGAAAAATTGCAGTATTGTATCATTATCAGACAATTATAACACTAAGTTTGCTTCAGAGAAAATGAGGTTACTCTAAAACTCTTGTCAGGTTGCACAGTTCTGATCATAGCCCTTATGAAGATCCCCTCATCCTAACGTTTGCAGTCTTTTAGTTTTGGATGAAATGTTTTATTCATCATTGGGATTTATTATTTTCTCTTGGTGCCAAATTGTGTTTTGTCAGTGCCACTTTAGATATATTTAAGCATTTTGTCTTTACTTTTCCCTTTAAAACTTGTTCATTCTCTATTTTCTATAGATGCCAAATGGAAAATCCACAGACAACGGTAAATACCGTCTTATTTTTTTGTTTCTTTTTTTCAGACAAGTTTAGAAGGTGATGTAAATACCGTCATTGTAATGATGATGGTTTATGTTACACAAAATTACAGTAAGAAAATACTTGTCATTTAATAGTTGACATTCTATATTTATAAGCAGCTTCTTATGTTTGCAGATTTTGAGTTTTCAGGGGACAACGGTGCTTCTGGTTATGATCCATCAGCTGGTTCTTTTCCAATGACAGTCACTTACAGAGCAGGAGGTAAAACTAACAACTGAACAGCAATAATTCTGCTCATTTCTATGATTTTATTGAATCTCCTTTCTTAATTAATTTCTACTCAGTCTTTTTTTTAAATTTCTTTTTACATTTTTTTTTCTTTTAAATGACTTCAATTTATAACTTCTTAAATTTCTTCTACAATCATCTTTTTTCTGAATCATTTCCTTACACAATTTTTCTTCCATAATTCCTTTCTGTCCTTTGTCCTTCATTTCCATCTTTATTTATTTGAATCTTTTCTGTCTTTTTCCTTTGTTCTTTCATAAATTCTTTTAGGTCTATCTTGTATTTCTTTTTCATTTTTTCCTTTCATTCTTCCTTCAATTTTTCTTTCTGTCCCAATTCATTTCTTGCCTTAATTTATTTTTCATTCCTAATTTATCATTTTTCCTTCCTAATCTTTTTGCTTTCATTATTTCATCTGCTTTCCTTCCTTCATTTACTTTCTCATAATACATTTCTTTCTTTAATGTATTTTTTCTAATTTGTCATTCTTCCTTTCTAACTACTTCCTTCCTTCCTTCCTGGTCCAGCTGGAATTGAGAACCCGGTCTTCATGCCGGACCTGGACCCCGTGGCTCCGATGCAGATCCCGCCGTGGCTGGCAGAGGCTGAACTCGACAGCAGCACGGTGGCTCCCTCCCAGAGAGCCCAGACCGGTCTGCCATGGACCCCTAGCAACTTGCGACGCCTGGCCCCGCTTCGCATCAGCACCCGCTCCACAGACTCCTTCATGATGGCCGACGTCCCTGCCTCGCAGCGACAGAGCGAGCACCTTCCTCCTCCTCCTCCACCTCCTCCTCCCTCTCAACCTCCGGATGATGAAGACAGAGGCCACCTGTAGCAGACCCCCCCCTTCCTCCACCTACCAAAGACACTAAATAACCTCAGACTTTGCACTCTCTTCTCTCAGAATATTGACTAGGGAATGTTTTATTTTCCACGCCGTTGTTTAATGTTGATTCTAGACAAAACATCCACAACCTTTGCGCTCTTGAGAAAACTTCACCCTTCACTGAGCAGAAGAAATGTCAATCACTGAAGCCACCGATCTTGTGTGCACAGTGGCATGTTATTTACCAGCACATGTTGAACATTATCACATGTGCTTTAGTTCATTGTTAACCAGTAGAATACAGCACAAGTTAATACTTTCTCATCTTGACTCATGAAACCTCTCCACAGTCATATATTATACTAATCCTTCCTTTCTGTCCTCATTCCTTCTTTATCGTTGTTCCTCAAATGTTAGTACCCTCCTAAATGTGATGCCAAAACTTCTTTTAGAAGTGGTAGAATGTAGGTTACTGTGTTTATTATTACTTTTAGAAGAATGAAAAAATATTGTGTGATTCAATGAGGACTGTGAAAAGAATCTGAACAATAATCTAATTCTGCTGCCTTGTGCCTCTTCTCGTTTGTTAAATATTGACCTGAGACTGTTGTCAAGGTCATTTGTAAAATT
>JAQQZY010000003.1:38028565-38041506 GCA_030068375.1 Ostorhinchus rueppellii
TGAGATCATTGTATTAAAACTCTTTTTTGTCTCACCTGAAAAACTAAAGTCTTGTTTTTTATTAGTGATATATTCATTACAGATTGTTGGCCACATAAATGATCTTTTATTTAGTTATTGTGGAAGTTTGGTGGAGAAAATTATGGTTAGAATTAGGAAATACCAGACAGAACAGGGTTTGTGTGATCTTAATCTGTTGTTGTTGTTATAGTTTTTATTATTATTATTATTATTATTATTATTGCACATTGTGACCAAATATGATCAGATGTTTTGCATTTTGTGTGTTCTCACCGATACCGTGGAAGATTCTAGCGACAGCTCTTCCAGAAAACTTTTCATCACTTCGGTAGGAGAGGAAACTCCTTACGTCTGCTCTGATCTGACTCTCCCAGTCTAACAACTAAAAAGATAAGCACATACCTCAACCACAGTGCTCAGATTACACAAGCCACAAACTGGTAGAACTCCTGTAAAACATCCTGTGTTTACTTTACCTTATATTTGTCGAGCTCCTCAATGTCGACCGGTGTGAATGTGTGGTTTTGGTCTCGCCTCTTTTCAAAGTACTCCAGGAGAAGGTTTTTCAGCTCAAGACTGCGACTCTCCTCTAAATCATCAACACAGGAGGATACTCTCTGATGTGCAACACTGCACACAAGGACAAGAAAATATCACTTGTGAACTTTAACACCCAACATTAACACAAACTGATGATTGAGATACATACTGCAAGAAGTCCCACAATCAATACACAGTGCTGAATACATTTATTAGACCACCTTTCCTTCAGTTTAACAGTCGATTGAGTTCAGCATCACTCAACTCAAACATTAACGCAGCCTTTAAAACAGTACATACCTCTTAAAAGCCTTAAAGCAGGCGGTCAGCTGGAAGAGCTGGGTTTTCTCCTGCTCCTGTACTCGATTGTGAAGGAACTGACACACTCTGTCCATCTCCTCATCACTGAGGTCGCCATAGGAACGGAAGTAGAAGGAGGGATCAGAGAACTCAACGAGGACCCCGCTGCGTCCCCCACCTTAAACACAATCAGATTAGAGTTTGATAGAGATAATTTTTTTTTTTATGTTACATCAAGATCTTTTTATTGAAGTTTTCTCAGTAGAATACAAGTGCAGTGCTGAATGGTCTTTATAGAGATCTGAAGTAAGCATGGGTGAACATGAATCACAGCTTGCACCATAGTAAACCAAAGCAGAACAAAACAGACTGTACATAAAACAATCCATTCTCAGTCATTGCTAATGCACTAAACGTAGTAAAGGATCACTATCACAACAGAAACCTGCGCTAGGAGTAAGTACGAAGTGTGCAGTGTTGTTAAACTGCACCTAAACGTCAAGCATTTACAGGGTCTGGAATGTTTTTTGGAAGAGACCCCACACTTTCTGGAATTCGATGAGGATCAGTTTAACCGGGTGGAGGTTCACATCAGTGTCATATACGTACCTCTGTCGGTGCTCCACTGCAGCTGTCTCAGGCCTCTCTTCACCAGAGGAAGCTGCCAGCCCATGGTGTCCGCCACTTCCACAACGTCAAACTCCAGCTGACTACATGACTCCACTCGCTCTCCAGCCATCCGCCTTCTCGCCAGCACCACGGCGATGGGAGGGCAGCTAAAGAATATGAGGATGACGCAATGTTGAATTTGACAAGTGGATACAATTTTAAATGTCTCATCTGGCTTTTGTTTTCATCTTTCTTAATTTGCTTTTTCAGAAATTAGTGAACATATCAATAGCAAAATATCCCATTAAAAGATATAAATAAGTCAACTCATTACATAAATATCCATTGATACTATTAACAGTCATTGAAGTTAAATCATAAAAAAGTCATGGAACTTCATTTTTAGTCATCTAATTTTAGTGCCTTTTCTTCCATTAAGAATTAAATTTCCATTTCTGTCCAAGCACTTATGTTTTATTCAGTTATTACTATTATAAAAGGAACAAATGAGAGGATTTCCACTTCAACTCATATAGTGAAATATTTTATAATATTTTCTCTCAAAAGTCAAAAAGTATGTGAGTGATAGCACGAATCTGATTTAACTTGTGGAAAAATCATTCCCATTTACACACAGTGTCATTTATAGGTTTGTAAAATGCTACAACAGAGCATTTTAAAAGTGGAATAGACAGATACTTCTTACACTTTAGTGATCTTCTGGAGCTGTCTCGGTCCATCATAGCAACTAATTTTACAAACTGACAAAGTTGGATGAAGAAGTTCAACAAAGCGCTGAGGATGCAGCTCCAGATAGCAGAGCAGCGTTTCCACACCTGATGAGAACACAAACAGACACACAAAAGAACTATTTACAAAGGGAGGTTGTATCATCTTCACACAAGACATAAAGATCATATTATACATTCCTACTACCTTAAATATTTCATTTTTTCAATTAAATATTTTACTCTGAAATCCACCTTTCTGAATAACGTGATCTGAAGTCAACTACATTTCATTAATCAATCTTAAAATCTACTACTTCTACTTTCCTCCCAGTCAATCTATTTCAGTTGTCGACCAACCTCTATATTCTTGTTTGTAACCGTTCCGTCATTCACTGTCCTTGTCTGGCTTCCTCTTACCTTCCTCTGTAATGTCCAGACTCTCAACCGTCTGCTGGACAGGTATGGCTCTCTCATGCGTGTGACAAACTCGTTCTTTAGGCCAATCACTGTCTCCAATCACCTCCTCATGTTGGTGATTTGACAAACCATCAGCTGCCTCTTGTTGAACCAGTTGCTCCATTTTCTTCTCCTTTTGGACTGATACCACCTTCCAATAAAAACACTCATTAAAGTCCATGTCCCTTGCGTAGATAACATCTACGCTAAATATACAGGGTGTCCATAAAGTGTCTTTACAAAGTAAGAAATTTATTACAAAAGCAATTGATGAGATATGGTAATCAGATTTGTTATGTGCTCAGTGGTTATCAGCACTTTTATATAATCACATTACATTTGTGTATTTCAGGTAGCCTGTTGATGAAATAGGTTGTATTAAATGTTTAGTTTGACCTTTTGACTGAACATTTGTCACCACAACTGGATGACCTGTACCCAACCATCATTTTCCAGGTAGATGGTGCACCACCATATTAGGTATTACACGTTGGTGGGTTCCTAAATCAAACACTTACACACTGATGGAAAGGAAGGAATGGTCCAATGTCCTGGAAACCTCCTTTACCAGATATTACTGCCCAAGATTTCTTTTCATGCTTTCCATTCTGGGGTTTTGTTAAAAGATATCAAATTTAACATCAAAAACCTGAAGCCAAAGATCACTGATGCCATTAACTCCATTGATGAGGCTATGCTACAACCAACATGGCTATTTATTTATTCATTTCTTTGAGACTTCATGGAAACCCTGTATATATCAGGTCATAGTAGTAGAAATTCATTTGTACCTGTGCTGCTGAGAGTTGTGATATATTTGAGTTCTGGCTGTGATTTGTGGATGGTATCATGTCCTGCTGAGTAAGATTCACACTGTTCTCCTGATCAGCAACATCCATCATCTCCAGCAGCTCTGAGTCATCAATGTCCTACAAAGACACAGAGAAAACATTCTATCCTTTATTTGTTCAGTCAAAAGACAAAAAAAAGTAGGTCTTGTAATAGTTTTCTACTTACCTCAGTAAGTTCCTGCTGCTTCTGGAGAATCTGTTTACATTTACATGGAGGGAAAACCTTCTGGACCAGTTTCTTTACTGTGTAGTAGTCCACGGTGTCTGCGTAGATGTGACGACGGAGTTCATGGAGATCTTCGCCCTTTAGATAACCACAGCAAATTTACGTCCAAGAGACTTCTTAAATAGATTCATGTTAACTGTTTAATGTGGGAAAAAACTTCCATTATTCCAGCAGTTTCAATTACTTCATATGTAAATTCCCAACCAATTCAAGATTTTCATCAGTGATAGTTATAGGCCAATTTTTGACAAATACATTTGATAATGTTCAAAGTCACTGTCATTACAAGCTTTTGCTAAAAGCTAATCGTCTGTGTATCTACAATTACTGCTTTCATAACACAGTGACAAAAAAAAAAAATCAGCCACTTTTGGATTGAGACCCACCAGTGGAGAAAGCTGGTACTAGACCAGAGTAAAAATGAAAAACTATCTCTTCACTTCCTTCAGATGAATCCTCACCTCAGGGTCCAGGAAAAGGTGGCAGTGAGCTGGTTCTCCATCTCTGCCGGCTCTCCCAATCTCTTGAACGTAGCTTTCAAAACTCTTTAAAGTCAAACAAAAACTGTTTTAACTCAGTGACAAAGAACACAGGATAATGGAATTATTACCCATGAATATATTCCTTGATTTATCCATAGTTTCTTTGCCATGTGTAAAGTTTGTTTATAGGGCTCTTTTCATTGTGGCTGCATCGACTGCAAAATTCTTAGCCAATACAATGACATACCAATGTTACTTTGTTTCTTTATATTGTTTTTGTTCTAATGTTCCCCACCTTTACACAGAAATTGCCCTGATAAATAATAAAGCAAAGACTATTTTACAGTCTTTCAGTCACTCATCACATTATGTTTGAATGAACACAGATTGAAATATTTTCTTGAAACCCAGCAAAGAATTTTAGTCCTTTGTAGACAACAAGAGTTTCACATATTTGGTTTAAAAAAAAAAAAAAAAAAAGAAGAAGCTCTGAACTGCAAGAGACATTCCATAAAAAAAGTTTCTGAAAAAACTGTTGCATCATGTCATTTCCAATCAAAATAATTATTTAATGTAAAAAAACCAAAACTCTTACATTCCTGGGAGGATATACAAACTAATGAAACATCCTTTAGCATAATCACAGACATAAACATCTCCCATTGACATTGGTGACAATTTATCTTACATGTAGATACAGATGTTAGCCAATATCAGTAAATATTAGATAATATATTGGTGTAATCCTACTTTTAATGGACAAACTCAAAACTTGCTTTGAAAGAGACAAAATGCAGTATAGGAACTGAAATTAAAAAACAACTTAAAACGCACAGTAAATAACACTGGAATGAAAAGCACATTAAAATGAACAGTAACTAACCTCCTCAGTTCAGATTAAGTTACATACTGGATGTGTAGTGACTTGAACAAAAAAAGAGTCGCCAAGAGGCTGAAGACGGGGCTTCCTATTGTGTGACGCGCTGAACAAAAAAAAAACCCACTGCGATCCAAAGAAATCTCTCTCTCCCTCTCCCCACCTGCACAGGTGAGCCGGCACCTATATATTAATGCCCCCACCCATATTACCTGTGACCTACTTATGACTAAACAGAAACACACAAAACAATAAACAATATCCCAAACAATAACAAACTCCAAATGTTTAAACTATCATATCCCAACAAATACATGTAGCTTCCTTCATGGCTCCTACTGGACGTGTTTTGTACCTTGGGCATGTTGTAGTGGATGATTCCACGGACGTCAGACTTATCGAGGCCCATACCAAAGGCCACGGTGGCAACAACAATTCTGAGTTCCCCACACATGAAGTTGTTCTGGACACGGCGGCGCTCGGACGCTGACAGGCCAGCGTGGTACGACTCAGCCTGCCATTTCAGGGGTTTACGGATCTTCTTCCTTGCTGATAACAGAAACACACACCAGAGTTCCAACGGGTTTGTACAAGTTTTTTTTTTAGGACTACTTCGAACTAAATTTAATGCCCATTTCACAGCCATACTGGCAAAAATACATGACTCGCGACAATGTATTTACAACATTTTAATTCCGACCATTCCAAGTCCTTTCTCACTGGTAGCTGCAAAGTTGTGATAATTGGTTCCTAATTTCAGTATAAATTGTCAGGTTGGAACAGGTGGAACTCAGTCGATAAATGTTACTTTCTTTGTAGCTTGAACATTTCCCTCACACATTTAAACACAGTACAAACAAGTTTATAGCAACATAACTTAAGACCGACCACATCAAATTTAATACCTTTTAAAGACTTTAAGGTATTAAATGCAGGTTTGTATTTTCAAGAATTTTTAAGACCCTGTGGGAACCCTGACAGACAAAAAGAGGAAAAACTATGACGCAGTGTTAAAACAATGCTCCTGATCATATTTTTAAACGGAAGAGTGTCTGGTCCTTACCCAGTTCTTTCTTCTTCTGTCCTGCAGGGTTACTGTTGTTGGTGATTTGCTTATTTTCTTTCACTACCACCCCCTGAAGGCAGGTTCTGAGCAGTGCAGCCACACGAACAGTCTCATCTCTTTTGGTGCAGTATACGATGATAGAGTCCAGACAACCAAACCGATCACCTCTCAACAAAGACACTAGAGCCTTAAAGATGGAAATGCAGCAGATAGACAAACTAAATACCACGTAGACTCATAGTTCATTACAAGTACAGACAGACACATGAAGGCAGGTGAAGTGCAGATTTTTTTTTTATGAATGATCAAAGTGTGTTACTCATCCCACCTGATCCTTTTCTCTGTCCACTGACACAGACAGATTCAGGTTTGAAGGCACTGCAGCAGATCTCACAGCAATGCCGTCTTCATCACTGATGTCTAGATGTCGAGCAATGTCCAGAGCAGTAGACATGGTGGCTGTAGCTGTGAGTCCCAGTAAACACTGCACCCCCAAACGCTCCCTTAGGACCTACAAACAAAGACATGCTTTTCTGTAACTCAAAAAAAAAAAAAAAAAAAGACAAAAAAAATGATGATTTTATCTCTTCTAAAATTATCTTCAGTGGAAAAAAAACCAAAACTGGTCCACAAACAAATAGCAACAGGTGGTAATCAAGAACTGATTTCTGTTGAGAATCAGTCAGAACTGGCCCAGTTCTGTGGAATTGTATGCCTCCAAGCAGCTTAAGTCCCTTTGATGTCACTGTGTTTATGACAAACTATAACACTGTGATGTAAAACTTTGCTGTTGCTGAAAACTTGCAGCAAGAAGGGTTCATGACACTGCTACTGTCTTGTTTGCATTGTTTGGCTTGGGGTGAATTATCTGAGCTGTATGTTTATGTATTCTAGACTTTTACTTTACAACCAAAATCTGTCAATCAATCAGTAACAGAGAGGAAGAAATATTCATTCATTTTCTGAATGCGCTTTATCCTCACTAGGGTCATGGGGGTCGCTGGAGCCTATCCCAGCTACTTATGGGCGAAGGCGGGGTACACCCTGGGCATGTCACCAGGTCATCACAGGGCTGAACATATACTGTAGAGCCAAACAATCACCCTCACATTCACACCTACGGGCAATTTAGATTAACCGATGAACCTATCAGTGCATGTGTTTGGCTGGTGGGAGGAAGCTGGAGTGCCCAGAGAGAACCCACGCAGAGAACATGTAAGCTCCACACAGGAAAGTCCCACCCCCATCAACTGGTGTTAGAATCAAACCCAAGGCCTTCTTGCTGTGAGGCATGAGTGCACTGCACCACCGTGTCTTCCTCAGAATCAATAACAGAATTGTATGAATAAAATATTACCAGTTCCCATGCTTACATACAACCATCTCCTATTTACCTTACATAGCCTCAGGTAGCAGGGCCTGAAGTTGTGTGACCACTCTGACACACAGTGAGCTTCATCTATGCAGGCAAAGGCCACAGGGGGAAGCTCCTGAGCAGACGGCAGACAACCTGAGCCTGAACCGCCTCCACCAACCAGAGCCTCTGGAGACAGCAGCAACACACACACGTCACCTGACTTCACCTGGAAGAACAGAAGAGACATGACTCAGGACTCTGCATCTTAATCTAAAGGCTTATAGTTGCTCACATTGCAGACTCTAAACAGTGTTTTACCTTTTCTATTGCAGCTTCTCTCTGTTTCATCGTCATGTTAGAGTGGATACAGGCAGCTTTCAGTCTGGTTGGAAGCCCCGACAACTACACACAGTCATTACAAATCTGTTAATGAAACTCTTGAATGAACATGTACTGCAAACCTTTCAGTTTTGATCAGCAAAGGTAGGATTCCACATCTACATGAGCATCCATATGTGTTACCTGATCATCCATCAGTGACACTAGAGGTGAGATCACCAAAGTGATGCATTTTGACCGCTGTGCGTAGAGGTAGGCAGGAAGCTGATAGCATAATGATTTACCCATTCCTGTTGACAACACTACAAGAGTGGACAGACCTAAAAACAGAAAGAAAGCAAAGCACAGAATCAGTACACAGTTCACAGATTTAAAGTAGAAATTCACAGATGAGATCAGATCTCTTTCTCAGGAGAAAAACAGAGGGATTATTTTGGTTGTGTTAAATCCTTCAGAGTTTAATATATCAAGAGCACTAAAGAACACTATACCTGAAGATTCATTTTATGAATAAACAACAAAAATTAACAAAGACAAATTAATTTTGCAAATGGAGTAAATAAACACAAAATATAATTGTTGTAAGACCAGTCACATCACATACAGACAACACTTTGCAAATGTTTTTTGGATCACATGTGACTTTCCTGAAGAAACTCAATATAACAACCCTTCAACACTGATATTTTTCTATAAATTTACATGATTATTAAAATAATACGACAATAAAAATTGATAATTATTTTGATAAACTCTGCATAGAAAACGCAAAATATTTAAATGGTATAAGTTTAATTGTACTCCTCATGACCAAAAACATTTTGAGACAAAATGATCACATGTGTTAGCTACATGTACAAGGTTAAGACAGTCCAATGGATTTTTTTAGCTCAGACTTAGATAAGATGGAAACTTCAAGGACATCAGTAAAGACCAAAATGACTGCTCATTTAAATCTCTTTAGGACAATATATATCAGAAGAATCCATAAAGAAAGAGACAGAAAACACATTTCAACAGCACATCACAGTGGTTTAACAGATATTCACAACGTTGTAGATGTGTCCATATGTAGCTTTCCCAAACATTAAACAGAATAACTTGAAAGTGATTTATGTCATATGTGAGGATGTTCTTAACAGATTCAATTTTGGCTCCAGAGGCTTTAATCCCAATAATAGAAAAGGTACAAATATAGATACAGTCAATATGTGTGTTCTGTTTGTACCTGAGAGGATCCTCATTATGGCCTCTTCCTGTCCTGATCTAAATGACTGGTAGCCAAGATCTCTTAGTCCTGCAAACACCTCAGCTGGTGTTACTGAAAAGACACAGAGACAAACAAACTGTGAGCGAATATTTTTTCTATTGATCATTTAAGTAAACACGACAAAAACACACAAATGAATGTTTTACCTTGAACTTTTCCATCATCTTTGAGCTCATAAAGTGGTTCCATGGGCGGAGGAGGAGCAGGACGCTCATAATCAGGACGAATCACATCCAGCAACACCTCATCTTTTTCTTTACTGTCCACTTCCTTTTGTTTATCCTGCTCATCTCTGATACTGGGAGAAGCTGTGGGAGAACAAATCAGGATTTTAACACAGCTTATCCTGAATTCCATGATCCCCATGCAGATTGTAATACAACAAGGACGTTCATACATACCATGGGACTGTTGCAGAGTTCCTGTCGCCCTGGCAACCTCCTCCAAGGTGGGAAGTTCAAATGGTTCCTCGTTGGCAGGTTTTTCATCAGGAACAGGAGCAGGAGGAGGAGGAACTACAATAAAGATTTTACAGATATTTAGTGATCATTATAATAGACACACAATTCTGATGAAATATCTAACAGTCTCTTGCAAATATGAGTGAAAATATCAGAACGTATGAAAACTAAATTATATAATTTTCACACGTTTCCACAGGTGAAATGAAAGTTGAAAATTCAACAACCACGTCTAATAAGGAAATTAAAGTGTGAATGTTTGAGTGTCTTACCTTGTCCCTTGCAGTCGATGGCCCAGTGTCCGGTCCCTCCACACTTGTAGCAGGTATCACCCTGTCGACTCAACCCTCCTCTGAAACCACCTCGTCTTCCCCGGCCCAAGTATCCACCTCCTCCACCAAAACGCTCTCCTTTCAACTGGTACTTCTGCATGTACATCTAAACACACATTTACATTATCATTTATAACGTGACATTTTCAAGTAGCATCTGGAGTTTCATATTTTACAGTGAAACTAATTTCCAAGTGCGTTTGAAATTTTTTTGTAGTTTATGTGATGAGACCAGAGGTGTGGCAGAAATCCTGACCTTTCATTTCCAGATAAAATACATATTATGATAAAACTAATTTTATTTTACATTCAGTAAATGAAAGTATATACATATATATTGCCTGGCCATAAAAGTCCCCACCTGGGTTTAGGATAAGTAAAAAATAGTATTAAAAAGTAGCAAATAAATGTGACATTGAATAAATGTATTGAAATGATGCCACAGTAAAAGCTAAGGTTCAATTAAGGCAAAGTAAGGAAAAATATTAGCGTGGCCCTTTTTTTCGTAGCTGAAAAACTCCGTGCTAATGCTAAAAAATTAAATAAATAAACCACAAGCGTAAATCTCAAACTAGCAAAAACTTAAACTAGGATTCCTGCTGGTTTCAACAAGTTAGAGTCAGAACTTTTAAAAATTTTAAAGAAAGTGGTTGTAAAAGCGTAATTTACATTTTAAAAATTGCAAAAAAAAAAAATAAATAAAATAAAAAGAAGTAGAAAGTATACGTTGGAAAATCTCAGTCCGACTTTGGTGATCCTCCTGATGTGATGGTAGGACATTGCTGGTGGGTTTTTAAACTGATTTTATGTTCCTCTAACTCTCATGCATTTACTTAGAAAGTCCAAAGTATTTTCTTCCACAAAGTGCTGCAGGTTTTAGAAAGTATTGAAACCTTTCCTTATTTAAACATCTCAAAACTGTATTTAATCAGCTTAAAGTTTAAAATTCAGATGATTAGATATTAGACTTTTAAAACAAAGGAATATATCGGTAACTAGAGAAGCACTCTGAGAGCGCAGACCTCCGCCAAGGCAGTGTTTGTACTTTCATCCACTAGATGGCACTGAATGTACAGATCACCACCAAAATCTGTAGGATACCCCATTTCTGACAACCGGTGAAAATTTCATGAAAATCCGTCCATAACTTTTTGAGTCTTCTTGCTAACAGACAAACCAATGCCGGCAAAAACATAACCTCCTTGGCGGAGGTAATTAATTATGAAGTAGCACAATAAGGCTTTAAATAAATAAAAATGAGTTACGAAACACACTTTTCATCTGTGCAGTGTGGAATAATATAAAGTCTTTTCCAAGTGAAAAATAGTGCCATAGAGTGGGATTAGCAACACATTCACATAAAAGATGATAAAGAAAAACATTTTTCTATCTTCACACAGTATACTGTATTCACTTACCTGTTTGCGTAGAGCCATCCCTCTTAGTGCGTATCCTTTGACATGGGATTTCTTTTTCAGGTTTATCTTCACAAAGTTTCCCTCTTCACCTTTCATATTCCTGTTAAAATAGTTGTTTGTTGTTGACAGACTGAATGTTGTTTTTCTGAATTCCATCTGTAGTTTGAGGAAACATACGGTCCTACCTGGCTTTGACTGACTGTGGTTGATATAATTTTCTGGCTCCAAAACCCTCCTCAATTTCTCCAAATAAATTCTCTCGTGGAACCTAGAGGGGAATAATCTTCACCTTAATCTGAAGTTCATAAACATGGATTGGGTATACTTTAGTTTTTTAGTATAATGAGCTTTCTTACCTTTTTTGGTTCTGTTTTTTCTTTCAGTTCTTCTCCATCGTCCTCTCCTTTCTTGGTTTTCCTTTTCTTTCCCACTTCTTGAGGTGGGCTGGTGTTTACACCGGAATTCTCCTCTTTATTTTTGCCATTTCTTCTTTTCTTTTTTACTCCTTCCTCTTCTGTCATCTCTGCCTCCTTGCCATCTCCCTCTCTCTGCCTCTTTTTGCCAGTTTTTTTTATACTGTTGGATTTGGGATTAGAGGGAACATCTTCTTCTGGGGTCAGTCCTCTTTCTATCTCTTTACTTTCCTCTCTCATCTCTTTATCCTCTTTCCCTCCTCGACTTTTTCTTTTGCGTTGTACTGCAGGTCTCTGTGCACCGTCACTGACATTCTCTAAACCCTTTTCCATGTCTGCTTTCTTACTTCTTTCCTTCTTTTGTACCATTTCTCCTTGTTCATCTCTTTCATTTCCACATATTTCTTCTTCTATTCCTCCTTGTTTACTCTTCAGATCAATCTCCTGATTTCCTGCACCAGGCTTTTCCTCAGCCCCTATTTCTCCAAATACCTGACACCTCTCGAGCCACTTCTTATCAATGAAACTCAGCCTACTTGCAGAAGGCCTACCTCCTGTTCCCCCTTTAAAACCTCCACGAAACCGTGGACTTTCCCTCATGCCAGTCAAAGTTCCTATATCTGCAGCAACATCACATTTATGCAAAGTTTCTGTGTTTACTTGGACATCGTCTGGACAAGTGATGTCTTTATTTATTCTTTCAGTTATTCTTATATCATCTTTTAAAGTTTCAACACTACTTGAAGCGGATAATGATGACAACAGGCCTGACTGTCTGACTGTCGAGGGAGCATTTTCAGAAATGCTGTTCACACCGTTATCAGTACTACTGACGCTCATTGTGTTTTGACATTCCGACTCTATGGCTTTAAAAGGTTCAAATGGCTCCTCAGCCTCCACTGGAGGGATTGTTTGGGAAGCTGAGGACCCGAGACCAGTGTTGAATTGCCTGCAAACAAATAGAAATTCAATGAAAGACTTTTGTATATTGTGTATATATCTGTAATGTCATAAGAACTGTAATGCCTGAACAGTTCTGTTGGATGGGTGGGTGGATGGCTGTGCGGGAGGGTGTGCTGTGAATGCATGGATGTGTGTGTGTGTGTGTGTGTTGGGGGGGGGGTTAATGTTGAACTTCTGTTTTTATTATGTTTTTATTTTTCTGTCCAGCACTTTGTGTTACATTTATTGT
>JAQQZY010000003.1:38047302-38061166 GCA_030068375.1 Ostorhinchus rueppellii
GTTTTTATTTTTCTGTCCAGCACTTTGTGTTACATTTATTGTAGGAAAAGTGCTTTATAAATAAAGTTTTGATTGATAAGATATAGTATTCTGCATACTGTGTTACTAATACTATAAAACCACTTGTTAAGTTATCAGTTATTAGTGCACCCAATGATAATTTTATGATTTTCTTCCTTTTAGCATATTTATGAACAAAAATAACATTTCTTCTTTAGGATGTTGGGTGATTAATCATAGTATCTACTAAAAACCACAACCAAAACTTTATCAAAGTTAAAAATGATTGATAACTTAAATAGTCAATGAATACATGCTAAAAATTGATCATTGGTGAAAAAATTATTATAAGCACTTTGACTACTATATCATATGCATTCATTGTACCACAGTATTTGTGGCTTTATAGATTAAGACTATACATTTTGGTCATCTGTGATTGTGTATATTTGGGAACTAGTAATGGCTTAAAAACAGAACAACTCTCAGCTTTCATATTCTGTATATTTTAGCATGCATTTTAGCAGGGTTTATAGTCTGTGTGATCTGATTTGTCAGAAATGTACAATGCAACATTTATGCAACTTTATTGGGTCAATAGTTTCCTCTCTGACACCCCTAATACGGTTCCAGTTCACGAAAGCCTGAAGAGGTGCATTGCCAAATGCAGATCAGCATATAAATATTGTGTATTGTGTTTGCTGTACGTGCTACATAAGCCAAGTAGCTCGCTATTCTTTTGTGGTATGCTGGGAGAGTTGACTAGAATGTGTTAGTGTTTACAACTGACTAGTATATGTTCTTTTCCTACTCAGGAAATAAACATTAGCATTGCAAAGTCAAATAAGCCTTTGGTCTATCGTTTCAGACAAAATGTATTGTTGAGGAGTTGTTTCCAAGGTACTGCAAAAAAGCTTATCGGATTCTGATTAAAAAACTTAATATATTCAAATACAAGCAACAAATAATACCTTGGTGAGAAGGGGTTGGAGAGAGTTTTGGAGGATTCTTTGAAGCGTTGGATGGATGTGATCTTGAGAGTTCCCATAGGACTCTTTGTCTGTCCACTTTGTCCATCTTCCAAGGAGTTTAGAGGCACCCGACCATGAGGACCAGACTTCTTTAATGACATTGGCCTCTCCTATAGAAACAGTTTTGACAGTGAGAATGAAAAAAATCTTTATTCTTTCACATTACAGCATCAGGGTTCATGTGTGCCCACCTTGGTGAGAGTGCCCATGTTGGCTTTAAGCTTAACACCATAGTATTGCGCAGAGGCTTTAAGACTGTCTCTGTCCTGGGACGTCAGTTTTGGAGAAGATGCCGGCATCGCACTACGATTTAGATGAGCCCCCCAACAATCTGAGCCCTGAAACAACAAGTAGATATACAAGTTAGCACAGCAGTGTTGTAAACTTTGGAAATGCATATCTGTATCGGTTTCATGTTAAGTTGTGAAAGTAGACTGAGGAAACCAGTGAAAAGAATATCAACAGAGAGAAAACAGAAGATGGCATCAAACACTCATATTCAAAGCGATATGAAGGTAAATACTAGAGAAAACTGTCAACTCCAACCATTTTTACGCTAACATAGTGTCTAATTTAATCCACAGCTTCAAACACACTTTCTCCTGTACCTTTTGGAGTGGGTTTGCTTCAGATGTAGATTGAGATTGTTCATTTTTTCCACTAGTTGAATTGGTGCTGCTACTGTTTTCTTTAGCCTGTTTCAAACTGCGGTACTCCTTATACAGTTCTGGGTGTGGGAGACAATGACACAGTTTAATCCTATTCATGCATAAAGGACAGGTTAATGATTGGTAATAAAATGCATATTTGTACATCTGTAAGATACACAGTAAACTGTACTCACTCCTGGTCTCCTCTGGAGCTTGATCAATGTCTTCCTGCAGAAAAAAAGTGGTTGAATAGACTTAAGTACTAGTACCAATACAGCAATACAAAAATTTCTCAAAAAAAAAAAAAAAAGTTCTACCAAATTTTACTCTATTACTCTCATAAAACAGTGACTGTTTTTGTTACCTTGTTGGGTTTCCTCTGATGGTCTTTGACAAACTCCTGCTCCCAGCTCTTCAGAAGAAGTTTCACCATGTTATATCGATCCATAATGAGTCTTATCGGACTGTTTATCATGTAAACGTTGTCAATATTTAGTGTTATGCTCAGACAGGTTGTACAGTTCGGATAATAACGCTATAGCATGATTAACAAACTTTACCGTACGTAAGAATCTTAAGGTCTGTAAATGAGGCTGTACATTTGACAGTGTGTCAACAACGACCTACTTCAGCTTATCGTTTCTTTTTAAAGCCATATTTAAATGTCATTGGCCTAAATTTGATGTAAATGTCAACGAAGTAGTCAGACGAACTGTTTATAAAGAACCTCTTCCGGTGCACGTTTCCCGCGCCAGGTAACGTCATCACGCGTTGCCAGAGTATGTGCCATCTATCCCCCAATCTCACAAACATAGTTGACTTGTATTTTCATTAAATTAATTTTACAGCTGATTCATGTCGCCTTTTGTATGTATAAATATGATGCCAAGATCCATTTGTCCTTTTTTCCCTTTATTGCAAATATACAAGCAGTAAAAGAGAATATGACCCGACAAAGTAAAAACAGACCATTTGTGTTGTAAAAAATATGGTGTGCTACAATAGTCAAATTTTTTGCACAGTTATGTTGGAATACACATTTCTATTTCCTCAGTCAGGATATTTAATGTTTAAATTCTGGGTGACTATAGAAGCAGATTCTCGATTATCAATACAAATAATACACGTCACCCAAATATGTTAAAAAGATTGTAAGAAGGTTTTCAGAATCATTCAAATTATGTATTGACATGGAAGACAAAACAACTTTTATTGCTTTGTGACAGTGACACATAGGCCATTAACACCAAAAGGGTCAGGGTTAATTCATATAATAATTCAAACTAATATAGAATTCAGTCATGGAGGATGTTGTTGAGACTGGTAATGTACTTCAACATTAGAGCAGCAGGGTTGAAGCTGAAGTGAATAATGAAGACACCACTGTGTTGTACACGGTCTAGATTTTGTTTCATCCCCGTCAACAGGCAGTTTATCTCCCATTGCTATCTCCTTTGCTCATACTGATCCTAAGTACTTTTGCATAATGATGTGATAAGGAACGGCAGGTGGGACTTACAGCGCTGCCTGACATAATCAGCAGGGTGTGAAATACAGCAAACTGAAGCACAAATATTTCCATCACAGTCAGTGGTGGAAGAAGCATTTCCAAAACTTAAGTAAAGTTAGTGGTTAAAATAAAGGACACGTCTAGCATTTAATACTTGAAGGAAAAATATACAAGTAATATCAACTTTTTTATTAATTTTACTGCCACATGTTTACAGTCAAGGACATTTATGCTACTCTAAATTACATTGGTAATTTATTCTGCAAAGTAATTGTTTTTGGCTTTGTGACAATGTATTTTCTAGCAAATCTCAGAGGGTTTAAGCTTTTTTCATCCTAAGTAGTAGAGTTTTCTCAACCATTAAAGTACAACTTAGTCATTATGACAAATATTCCATATGAACATATCTGGGGATGTATGGTTTTCACTGGGTTGGAAGCGACTGAAATATAATCTGATAAACAAAGCTGTCAAAGAAGTATAGTGGAAAAACACTGTAATCTAATATAAGGGAATATTCAAGTAAGCTACAAATACAGTAGTTGAGCAAAAATTAAATAAATTTTGCTCAAAAACTTTTTTCACCTGACATCTATAAAATCAAATTTCATAATAAAAAAAAAGCAGGAGTCACTCAAATGACTGCTATAACTCATGCCCAGTATTTGTTACAGTGAAGTAGACAATTGATGCAGAACACAATGTGATGAAGAATTAACCAAACAGGACAAAAAGCAGTAACAAAGAAAAATACTTTTATTAGGGAGGAAGTGTGTATAAAACTGATACTGAATCAGGTAAATCATAGTACAGTTATTATGGCTTTGATAGTGAGGATGGAAATATGTTGCAATTGTTATGATGAGAAATGAATTCATTCAAGCTGAGAAACCTCATGGAAGTATGCACCCAACATCTTGATCCCCTGGATGTAGTTGGACCTGAAAAAGGGAAACAATGATGAGCGTTTGAGAGTTGGTCGCTATCTATTTATTTGTTTGCGGACAAAAAGAAAAACTAAGATGAAATACAATAAACTGTGCTGGTCAGACCAAAAACCACAAGAATTTTGTAAATTATCACACCCAAATAAGAAAAATTAAACAAAAATGACATGTCAATAACCAAAGAAAACTTACCAAAAAAACCAAACAAAAAAACCCCAAAAACTGTAAAAATAAATTAAGTGTGGATTTGTCTTCAAGTCAGACATTACAGTGGTATTAAAAAGTTTGGGCACTGTTGACAATTTTTATTATTTTCATTTATAAATCATTTAGGCATTTGGATCAGCGATTTCATTTTGATCTATCAAATAACTGATGGACACCAATATGTCAGCAGTAAAATCACTTCTATATTCCTCTGAAGTAAGGCTTATTTATCTGATTTTGATTTTAACGTCAACAAACTTTTCATTTATTTATTTTATTTTTTTTATTATTATTATTTTTTTTTTTACAGTTGTTCAAGTACAAAATTAAGTAACACAAACCTGTTGATTTTCTCGTTCTGGGAGTGAGCTCCGTCATCTGAAGATCCGACTGGAAGCAGCATAACATTGCGTCCTGTTGCCTCCTGGAAGGTGAGTGTGACGGGGATGCTTCCACCTTCACGGGTCAGGTCAGGCTCCACACCGAAGACTGAAGCCCAGCAGGACGACCAGACAAGGAAGGAGGAAAAAAAAAAAATCAGTTAAAAATGTAGAGCTAATGTTTGAATTAACTACCTTCTTTTTTAACAAGACGGAAAACTAGCTTCCAGTGACAATTCTCCTACTCATTCCCAGACAACTAAAGAACTCTTTCTGTCCCACCATCATCAAACTCAGGACTACCATGGTTTTCACTTTCACAGACAAAATTGCACCATTTAAATTATTTTTCATTTTTAATCTATGTTGTTCTTTTTTATCTATATATTCTTGGTTTTATAAACATTTATTTGGCATTCAGTGGACAGCAAAGCAAGAATTTCATTGTAGAGAGAACACGTTTCCTCATCGTGCATATGTCAATAAATCTCATGAATCTCAGTGGAAATGAGTGTGTCTCATTCGTTTTAAATTTACCTGTCTTCATGGCCTTCCGACCAGCCATGTAATGTGGGTGATTGAAGTCAGACACCCAGGCTTTGGCTCCATGGCCCATGTACACTTTCAGTTTGTTGGGACTTCCCAGAGCAGCAAACTTCTTCTCCAAATGGCTGATAACCTTGAAAATAAAAAGATAGCACAACATTAGTGGAATCACCAATAGGTATTTTGAAAATGTGATTATTTGTAACAGTGTTGTAAGACAGTTTGACCATAACAAAGATATTTCCCTCAGTGGAGGACAATGACACAGAGGCTTCAGAGGTTTTGAGGCAAAGTTTGCCACTTTGGTAATCATCTGTCTGTGTGTGCAAAAACTTTGGAGTGGACAGAAGGCCAAGGATTTAAGTGTGCACACAATAAATTACCTGTTTCTCCACAAGTTTGGGGTCCATGTCAGGGACGAGGCGGATGGAGAACTTTCCGATGACCTTGCGTGGGATGACTGTCTTGGCTCCAGCTTCAGCAAACGCTCCCTCAATCCCGTGAAGAGACAGAGATGGGTACCTCCAGCGGTGCATTAGGATCTGCTCCTGAATGGGGGAAATGTATAACATAACGGTGATTCAATATCCAGAAACCAAAGCAGTGAAGCACACTTCCATTCAATAAACTGGTGTTTATTTTCCTACCTTGGTTTTATGCAGGAGGCATCCAACTCCAACGTCTTTGCAGTACTCATCCAAGTCAAACTCTATTTTCTCGTACAGTTTCTGCTCTTCATCTGTCAGAGGGGCCACGTTTTCATACATCCCATCAACCAGAATCTTTCCTTTTCCGTCCACCAAGGTCCCTTTGAGAAAAAAAAAGAACCATTGTTACACTGGCTTGAAAATGTCCTCCATTTTTTAATCAAAATGTTTTGTCTGACAAAATTTACCACACAAACTAAACAAGGCATTGCTATCTTAACAGTATTAATTTTCATCAACATATGTAACAGTTATTGGACAAAAAGGAAAAAATAAGTAAATACACTTACAACACTTCCCCCTTCTACTATTTGACAAAAAATTGCATTAGTTTATACTAGTATTAGTTGATACTGTGTCTTTATGTATATAGATGTTACATGTATATATAGTTCTTTTTTTCTTATTTTATTTTCCTTAGATTTTTTAATATGTCTTTTATTTATAATTTACCAGAGACAATATCTACTGACTAAGAATTCCTTGCATGTGTTTATGTACTTGGTGAATAAAGATGATTCTGATTCTAAATAAATAAATTAAAATAATGCTTTAAGTCCCATCATAGACAGGACTTTGTGTATCCATAAATACAGTAAAAAAAAAAATTAAAATAAAAAACAAAAATTAAAATACCTCAAGAACACCAATACTGCGAAAGCAAAGTTCAGCCCTTATTGAATAGTTTCAGTTTTAATAAACACCAGAAAGTCATTAAATAGAATTATTTGAGATTATGTCATTTAGCCAACATTAGTTCAAATGATGTGTTCACTGACATCAAGTTAAATGATTCCTTATATTCAGGTCTAACTTCGGGCTTCCAGTGACGAAGGATCACTCTGGGAGCTGATATAAAATCTTTTAAGGTTAAAGGAGATTTGGGAATCATGTTTCAGTTATTATACTCAAACTAATCACATGAAACTACATTTAAAACACAAATTTCATTTACCCATAAGTGCAATAAGGTCGGTCATGGCTTCATGAACGGAGCCACCGAACACACCAGAGTGAAGGTCCTTCTCACAGCATTCCACCTTTAAAGAATAAAAAAACTGTCAATATAGCACTGAATTTCACAAAACCCAATGTCTTATGGTGAAACGCTACATTATATGATATCTACATATGGTTTCCAGGCTTTTATAACTTGTGCAACATAAATAAACAGCAGGACAATAACTCCACCTCAATGAAGAAGTAGCAGATCCCTCTGAGACCATATGTGATGCAGGGTTTGGTCTTGCCCAGCCAGTAGTTGTCAGAGATGCAGACATAGTCCACATCTTTTAGGAAAGTGTCTTTACGGGCAAAGACCAGATCATCCAGGCCCTCAGACCCTGACTCCTCCATCCCCTCGAAACAGAATTTGATGTTGATGGGCAGCTCCTGCAACAAGACAAAAGATATTGAACTACTGAATGTGAAGAAAAAAAACATTCTGTGATGAATATCATCACCAGACCTTGACGTGTGTGACTTTACAAACCAGGACACAAAAAAGGCAGAATTTAAGTGAACGATGAGGAAGACGTTAACACTAACATCAAATATTCCTTATTATACAGTAAATTTTGTCTGAGAAAGACCATTTTTAACTCCATCTTTATCAATTTCAGTAAAACATTATGACTCTGAAAATGTCCTACAGCTAAAGATGGTAAAAAAAAATCCATACTGGTGTCGTCATTTGGTTTAATCATTGATTGTCGTCTGGGATAAGATGCCACATGATCAGCCGTTTCATTCTCAGACCTTTGATCACCTTATGTGCTAATGGGTTTACAGTGATCAAGCAATCACCAAATCACCTCTGTACTTTAACACCGAGATATCCCTCACAGTGATTATGAACCTTTTTAGCCAGGAAAACCCTTAAATTCACTCTTTATGTATCCTCCAGCAAATAAACATGTTCAGAAGCTGCATTTTTATTGCAAAAACTGTGCTTACATTACACCTGGAACCATAAAATTTACAGCGTTTGCCAGAATCAAACAGTTACATAAAAGGCCTAAATGAGTTTGTTAAAGGGTGTAGTTTCTTTAAAAGATAAGGTTGAAATATAGAGAAACTACTTTGTTAATGCATGAAAGAGAGGAACATAACCTTCATTCCATTCAGCTCTTGTTTCATCCCTGTCATTCTCAGGCCTGAAATAAACTGCCACACCCGTTTATTTTTACTCTACATCCAAATAGTGTTCCACCATTTTAATTCTAATGAGCCACACCCTGTTTTAACCAGTCACAAAATGACAATAAAAATGTTTTTCACTGAGTAAATCATTGTCAGACCTTAGTTTTCAACTGTCTGTCGCTATCATTTCTCCTCAAATCTTCAATTAAAGACTCTCTAAAGCAGACCTGTGGGCTTGGACGTTCCTCATCGTATCCCATAACAATAATGGATCAGATTTGTGATTAACATTCAAGTAAAACAGCAACACTTCTACAGGATTTTACCTGTTTGATCTTCTGGTAGGCCTCGATGCAGTTAAACCAGGCCAACACTGGACCCTTGTCATCAGTGGAGCCCCTACCATAGAGCTTACCTGCAA
Source organism: Ostorhinchus rueppellii (assembly GCA_030068375.1). NCBI lineage: Eukaryota > Metazoa > Chordata > Actinopteri > Kurtiformes > Apogonidae > Ostorhinchus > Ostorhinchus rueppellii. Next base: position 38,055,844 of record JAQQZY010000003.1, read on the forward strand.
AAAAAAAAAAAGTATTTAGTTCATGACCCATTTTTCGTATCAATTACAGCATCTTACAACTGAATCTCAGTCACAGAAGCTTAATGTCCATTTTTAACTACATTTATCTTCTACTGTCTGGGGGGAAATAAGTGACTCTGCTTCCTGAAGCTGCTAGTGTGGCTTCAAAATCTTTAGTCATGCTAAAAAAAGCTGTGGACTTTTTTTGTAAATGAATGACCCTTATTCATGGTGAAATGTGGAAGACAGATCTATGATAGCTTGTTAAAAAAAAAAGATGACAAAAGCAAAAACCGAGCTGAACAGACAGGAATGAGGCAGGAAGAAGGGGATGTGGTAGTTTCTGTCAGCTGATGATCACTAGAGGATGCATGACACGACTGTGATTTCATTACAGTAAAAGTGCTAATCCAATTAAAAGGGAATGAGGAAAAAGCTGTCTTACTATGTGATTCGACTACCTGGGGAAGTGTAGCTTCTGTATTATTATTAGAACTAGAATTGATAGTTTTCAGATAAGACATGATTCTTTCTTTCGTACTTTATTTGAAAATGTGACAAAGATAGTAAAACAAAACAAGACCCACCAACCAGATGTCAATAGTGATACTTAAAAGGTTGATGGTAAACAATGTAACGTACAATGTAACAATGTAAGTTGTAATAATACAACTTATAAATAAAGTGGCACATGCTCGAAAAGGAGAAGGAAGAAGTATAAACTTATATACTCCTACCCCCAATCTCTTAAGTCTTAATCAATGATTAAGACCATTAATGACGACTCTGGAGTTAAATGTGAAGCAACTGAGATGGACTTTGGAAATCTGCAGCTAAAGTACAAAGCTGATAAAAGCTCAAAGAGCATAACAACAGCCACAGGTGAAATCAGAGAGGTTCCACTGTCACTAAGAGGGATAAACTGAAAAACAGAGGTGGTAATTCTGATTTTTCAATTGGTATCACTGGATAGTTTAGTTTTTCCTTCAGTGATACTACTTTCATCAGAAATGTATGATGCAACATTACATTTAGTGGGTGACATGACAAAAACAGGCTAAAACAAATGATTGTCTGTTTCAATTAAAGGTGACAGTGAAACATATGATTTACACAAAAAAAAAACAAAAAAACAAACAAACTTAGAATCCTATTTCTTGACATTTATACATTAACGCACTCATCTCTTCATTAAACAAACTAAGCAACACTTGAAATCCCACAAGCCTTAATATTTGGTTGTGCTTTTAAGGTAATAGACATTAAAACCTTCATTAGGCTTTGTGTTTATTTTACACCATAGCCAACAATGATAGCATTGCTTTACTGACTCTGGCAAAGTATATTATATATGGTATCAGCGATAAACATTACATAATCATTTGTATCAGTAGTAAAAGTATGAATCTAAGAGAATTGAAATTATTGTGCACATGTATGTATGTAGCTGTTAGTTGCTATTAGTTGTTTATTTATAATAAAACAACATTTGCATAAAGTGTTACCTGGAAATGAATATGTGAAGAAAGGACTGGGTAATATATTGAAATATGATTTTGCTTTCTGAAAATTGTGAAAAATGCCTAAATTGCAAAATTAGGTTTATTCCCTTGATAGTTTCTTTGTTCAACAAAAAAGTAAAAAATCTTTAATTTCATGTTTATCGTGAACATATTTTTCAAGTCATATGTCATGTAGTTTTAGTAATGGATGAGGATTTCTTTAATGTTTTCTCTTCGTTTCTTGTAGCCACAAAACAATTGAACAACAACAACAAAAATCATAAAAAATATTGAAAGAAAAAAAAGATACAATTTTGAGCCCTCATCACACAGCTCTGTTTGAAGGTAATTTACGTTACATGACAAATGACACAGACAAGTTATGAGCTGTTGCATAACAGCCTTGTTCTATTATGCACACCTATTTTAGTGGGTTTGTTTTTTCAGATTTTGGTTGATTGTGATCTCTTGTGCAAACTATTTAACTGATTGTTATGAGTATGTGTTCTGTGTGAAAAAGAAAGGACAAGACTGACAACATTATTCAACCCAGCTGTGACAACTGGCAACAAAAAACATTGAGTCATAGAAATGCCATTAAAATACCAAAGCAGAGGCATAATGTTCTTTCACAGACCTTTAGTTTCGTTTTCATTCTGACCTGATAAATTCATACAGTCAAAAAGTTAAATACAGGAAAATGCAGGATTAAAGTAGGAATTATTAACTTAGACAATACTTTAAAAATTTAAAAATACAAAAAAGTGCACAACTTGTGGTATTGTGGATCAAATGCACAAGTAGTATCTGCACTAGACTTTTTCTGGTTTTTACATGCATTCCACATAGAAATTACAAAAACAAAAGCAACAATCTCAAGTAACCAATGTTAAGGTGGTTATTTTTTTAAGTTCAACAAGTTATATATTGTATTTTACTTAAAATCTAGTGTTGCAATGTGTGTTTTTGTTTTTGTTTTCTAATAATCTCAGTTTAGAAGTCTTAAACACATCCATTAAACCAGTGCAAATATTGTCTGATAATTATGTTTTTGTACATAATAGCAATCTTCATTTATGCGACACTCTTGCAAAAAGCACAGACCTGTCATAAAAGAAACAATAAAGGAAAATGCATAATTAAAGTCGGAATAATTAACTTAGGCAATGACTAAAAAGAAATGTAAAAATTTGTAATAATATCCAATCACATTAAAAGTCAAATAAAAGAGACAATATCCCATCTTTTCCCTCTTGTTTCCTAATCCAGGCCAACACTCTGAATACAAGCTTTTTTTTATGTCTTGTGTAGTAAAATAAAAGTACAAGATCTTCTGTAAACTCTTGCAATACACTTGAATATTGACATAAAACAGTTACAACATGCAGATCAAATAACTGACTGCAGGAAAGGAAATTATGTTCTGTAATACCAGCAACATGTTGATTATTAGCATTGATTTATTTCCAGTGACTTAACCAATTAATTCACTGTCAATTAATAGTAAGTCCAGCTGCAAGAACTGCCAACAGCAAATACTGAGTCATAGAAGTGTTGTCATTAAACGCCAAAGCAAAGAGACAAACTGTTCTTTTACACTGCTTTAGTTTCGGTTTCATTTTGACCTGACAAACACCACATTTATACTAAAACAGCCTGAGGGAGATTTGCACAGAGCAAAAACAAACAAAAGTGATACCCTGTGTGCCTACTCTTACCGTCTTTCTCCACCAGTTCGAAAGGCTCGGTGTCCCAGCCGTCGTCGATACTGGCCGGCTGGACATCGAGGTGGCCGTAGATGCACACGGTCTTCTTACCTGGGTCTGATCCCAAATGACCCAGGACGATGGGTGGCAGGGGGATCTCCTCTCCACTGGGGAGCTGCACGGTCGATAGATGGGATTAACAATATATCACTCCATTTGTGCCATACTTATGTGCATCAACACAACAAGAACATGAGGTTTAGAAGCAGAAGTCCTCAGTTGCTCTCACCTTCTGTTTACCGATGTCCACCAACTCTGTTGTCCCCCCCAGTCTCTCGATGTCCTTGGCTGCCATCTCCATCATCTTTTTGATCTCTCCACGCTTTTCTGGCCAAGCGGACACACTCTGCACAGCCACCCAGTCCTTAAGACGCTGCAAAAACACAGTCAGAGCAGGGATTTCAGAAGACTTAAACTGTATCGTCATCATGGTCAAGGCCAAGTTTATTGAGACCCAGTATTCCATTTTTGTCTTCTGTGAGGGACAAAAGTTCCACAGCTTTAGGTGTCTACTACAAATAACATTTCATAAAAAATATGCATCTCAAAAAACTGTGGAATTATGCTGTTAACTATCAAGTTAATTGTTTAACGTTAAAAAAAAAAAGCTGAATTTTTTTTACTTTCCTGGGTCTCGAGCAGATATAGCACATTTGAAACAATACAAGCTGCCCAATGTGCTGTACAAACATAGAAAATAAAATACATAATACAGCAAAACAGTATAAATCAGAATAAAATAAACTAAAACTGATAAAAAAAAGAACATAAAATAGGATAGAACCATCTAAAACACAAGATAAAATAAATAACAGTCTCACATTTGTGCAAATAAGTTAATCCTTAAAAGAGATTAATTAATGAAACCAGTGCAACATACAAAGCAATTTTGGCACTAACTAAACCAAATTAATGTAAAATAATCACTGTAGAGAACATCAAAACAAGTTTTTGTTTTTTTAAAATCAGATCTAATGGCTGCAGTGCACCACAGAGGACTTTATTTTTAAGCTTTTATGATGTTGGGGTTTTCTTATTTGGTCTACCTTTTTCACATTTATGTATGTAGATATGGCAATAATAATGATCCAAAATTACAAGAAATTATTTTTTTTTTTTGCAAAAATGTTCACATTCACAATGTTGCATCCAAATTTATAGAAACCCAAGAAAACCCTAGCCTTGTTTTGTATGTTCACCTTTGTACATTTAGTTCAAATAGAAATAACAGGTGTGTTGAATAGATATATTAAAGTTACATTTATGATCAAATTGATAAGTTTTATCATATTATTTGTCATATTGTGCAGGTAAATAGCTCTGTTGAATGCAACATTTTCCCTTAATTGGGGGAAGACTTACATGCATATTTGAGGGAGTTTATGGTTACTTTATTTCAATAAAAATATCACATTTATATATGTTTTAGTATAGCTGTATAGCTGATATTTCTACTCTGTTACTTCTGTTGCTGCTGCTATCTTGGCCTGGACACTCATGAAAAAGAAAATCTTAATTTCAATGAGTCATATTTTCCTAGTTAATGATAAGCAGAGTCGGCCCAAGCCTCCATTGGGTCCCAAGCAAAATTGGATTTTGGGGCTCTCCATTTCATTTTTTTCATTTTATTTGGGTTTTTTCTCCTCTCCCTCTTTCCTCTTTCTTTTTTCAGCCCCAGAAGGGTACATCCTTTTTTGTGAGATTGTTTTGATTGGAAGTACTGACGAGTTGGATGCGTAGTGCGCACTGCATGGCAGGAGGTGCACATTATGGTGCAGTGGAGTTTTCACATTTAAAGAGAGGCAGTAAAAATCACTAGGCCGACATCAACAGCACCACAGAAAATTGTGTTTTTGTACAATAGTATAATTTTGATCATACATAAATCATCACTCATGTATGCAAAAAAAAATTTAAACTAGAGAAGCACTCGGAGAGCGCAGACCTCTGCCAAGGCAGTGTTTGCATTTTCATCCACTAGATGGCGCTGAATGCACAGATCACCACCAAAATCTAATCATCTGTAGGATACCCCATTTCTGACAATCTGTGAAA
>JAQQZY010000003.1:38083895-38097545 GCA_030068375.1 Ostorhinchus rueppellii
GGAGAAAACCCACGCAGACACGGGGAGAACATGCAAACTCCACACAGAAAGGTCCCAAGGATCGCCTGGGAATCGAATCCTTCTTGTTGTGAGGCACGAGCGCTAACCACTGCACCACCGTGTCTTTTTTTCATGTTAACAATAAAAATGATTCGCATTTGTTTGTGTTTGTCTGATGCAGCCACACCTTTTGAAATGCAAACCCTCCCAAAAAAATATTCATTGATAATATTTGAGATTGTGTAAAACTTTAAAGATGTCTGAAAACTGTTTTCTACGACTACACCTGTATCCTACCATGTTCTTTTGGGGCCTCACCTCACTGGAGCGCAGCTTGTCAATGATGGTCTTCAGAGCCTTGCATTCCTCCTCCAGAGCCTGTGTGTCTCTGCGAAGATTCTCGCTCTCCGAAATGTGACGCGCCTCCATGTCCAGGATCTCCGCCGCATGGAGCTCCTGCATCTGTACAATCTTGTCCTGGAACTCACCGATCACCTCCTCCACCTCTTCTTTGGTGGTGGACTTGCTGACCAGGCCGAGCTCAGACATTTGCAGAGCTTCAGTCTGTGTGAACGAGTCAGTCGTAGGCGTGTGTTGGTGCTCAGCGCTGCCGTTTGTTCGAGGGCTGTGAGATTTGTTGGACGAGTGGCTGGAAGAGGAGTTTTTCCTGGAGAGAGATGGTTTATCTTTGGCACTGCTGCCCTTACTCGCCGGCTGTTTGCCTCCTTTCCTTTTGGGCTGGGTGATGGATGAGGAAGATGATGACGGAGGATGAGGAGAGGGAGCTGGAGATGGTGCTGGAGATGGAGGAGCCGAGTCCGTCGTCTTGGCCAAAGCCGTTTTTACTTCTTGCAGCTCCTGTTTGAGATTAGAAATGGAGCGTTCACGGACGCCGAGTTCATCCAACAGCTTCTCGTTTTGCTGCCTGTAGCTGCTGACTTCTTCTTTGGTGGTTCCCACATTCTTTCTGACCTCCTGGAGCTCCTCTTTGAGTTTAGAAATGGAAACCTCACGAAGCTGAAGGTTTTCCTGTAGCTTCTCATTGCGTTGTCTGTAGCTGTCAAGCTCTTCTTTGGCGATAGTTGCGTCGTTTTTCACCTCCTGGAGCTCCTGAAGGATCTCAGTAACGCTGTCTCTGTCCTCCTCAGCTTTAACCTGTGAAACCCATGAAATCGAGGCTCATGTAAGAATTTAGCACAGTTATCAGAGTCAAACACAAATATTCTGATTTTAACTTTCATACTTACTTGGTAAAGTTCACTTTTAAGTTGAGCTATAGCCATTTCCCGCTCCTTTAATCACAAATGGAGATGGTTAAGTGTAAGATGGGTGCATATCATCTAAATTCAGCAAAAACAGTTGACACATGGAGATAAAATCAAAACATTAACACGCAGCTAACAATTTATATTCACTTCATGATCTGTTTAACACTTCATTGTCTACTTGATGAAGTGTTTAATCTAAAATATGATGAGAACAATCATTAGCATTATTTCCCAAAACCAAAAGCACATCCTTAAATATCTCATTTGGTTTGAAAAACACATTCAGTCTGTGGTGATAGAGGAGTAAAGAAACCAGAAAATATTAAAATATAAGAAGTTACAAGAAGAAAAGACTGATTAATTTCATAGCTGACAGTAACTTCATTCATTAAATAATCTTTGTAACTATCATTGAATGAAAGTTTAGAGTCATCATTTAACTGAACACTTCTAGATCTACAGTATGAAAAAGAAAAGTCCAATCATAGAAAAGTTGGCTTTCCTGATATATTTATTGTCCAAAAAGTCAGACTTTTTATCTATACTGGCAACTAAAAAAAGGTTCTAGGCTTTAAAGCACCAAAGACCCTTTCAGATACCATGACTGAGAAGATCATCATACAGTAGAAAATCTCATATCACTGCAGCCCTAGATTAAATGTACAATAAGCTACAGTAACTGGATGATATATGTGGTATAATTTCCAAGTCTCTGTACCTGCAGCAGCTCTTGTAGCTTCTCCAGACTCTCTCTGCAGCTATTCAGCTCTTCTTTGGTGGCAGCTGCCTCATTTTGAGCCTCGAACAGTTCCTGCTGAAGTTCAGACACCTTGGCTTCTTCACTGCCACTTGATGACACCTAAGGTAATATATATAGACACACACACGGACTTCAGAGAAACTGTAGTGTTTATGAAATATAAATTGTGAAGGATCAAATTTTGATTCCTACCTTTTTAAGTTGCTCCTGAAGTCCCTCAATGGCTACTGTTTTTTCCTGGAAAGAAATGTACCACCGTGTTTGTCTCACAAGAAATATCGTATTTCCTCAAATAAACATTGGCCTATTAGAAGCCTATAATGACCACAAGTGTTTAAAATACCAACAAATAAATACAGGTTCATTAAAAAAAGAGTGGATAAATTCCTGGTTCTATACTTTACATGATAAATGAGCATAACGAGCAATTGTAGGATTTTTTTTTTTTATTTATTTTTTTTAAATCACACAAAAACAAACAATCATCCGACTTTTAATGCAAAATTGTTTATATTTCTCATCCATGTTATTATTGGACTTCAGTCACTGGAGGTGATGTGTTTAAGCCAAACTGTACAACTTAAAAATTCAACAATTCAGCTGTTGTTTTACATAATTTTAAAACAGGTAGTGTTGAGTTTGTATGACCAGCAAAATGGAATAACAAGACAAAAAGGATAACAAATAAGCAATTATACAAATCAAACAGAGAAATAAAGGCAAATAAAGCCTGTTGCCATGTGCAGCTGAGGTAAATACAAGCCCTGGTCACTATTTGAGGAGATATGGAACGAAAACATAAAGACAAAGAAGCTGTAACATACTGTGAGCTCCTCCTGAAGTCGGCTGCAGCTCTCCTTGTAGTCGCTGAGCTGCTCTTTGGTGACTGAAGCCTCATTTCTGACCTCCTGAAGCTCCTGGAGAAGCTCCGACGCCACTGGCTGGTCAACAAATGAAGAACCCTGATGAAGATCCAAAATTAACAGAGATTTAACATTTAATAGTCTGATAATTGATCACCATGGCTTTGCACTGGTTTAATCATTAATCCAGATGCAAACAAGCTTCAACATAGCAACTGCAGAGATGATGTCAGCAAAGGTTTTATTAACTCATACAATAAGGAGATGTGGTGTTGATCACGCTGGACACAAACAAGTGAAAAAAGGTAAACATTGCTGATAAAAGAAAAAAAGCTTATTTGTGTTCAGTCATGCATTAGGTAATTACACCATTACTAGTTGCTTATTTATATTATTATGTTTTATTAAGACTATATCTGATAAGAATAAGGTCATACCCATTGTTAGATTATAAGGCATTCAGACCCTCAGAACACTTAACTGACTGTTTATGAATGCAAAAAGCCTTAAGTTTTGCAAAACTGCAGCTTTACAAACATATTCATTCAGTTTAACTACACTTTTTTTGCTGCAACCAGATCTAAAGCAAGAACAATTTTAGTTTTACATTGTTAGTTTCAACTATAGTTTTATATTAAGGTAAACAGATCCTTTATTAATTGGACTGCTGTATGTAGGGTTTTTCTACTTTATTAGACAAAATGCTTGTACTAACGTAGAAATAATGCCACAACTTAAACCACCAACCCTGCAGTTTTTTGGAAAACCTGCTCTACATTCTGAGCCACGGCTGCCCACAGCATAATACACCTGTTCACTCATACCTATGAGAAGCACCTTCAAATAAAGTGTTACTGACTGAATTTTCAGTTGGAAATGCTGGATATTACTGCTCTCAGCCAAAAAATTCTGATGTGCTGGTCTAAACTCTTACCTCCACAGATGGTGCCGTTCTCTGGTGTGTCCTGGTTTTCATCTGGTTGAGCAGATCCATGAGCACTGCCAGTCTCTTCTCATACTCTAACACCTCCTCCTCAGAGCTGGAGAGCAGCTGCTTCTGGAGCTCTTGGTCTTTCTGCATCCCACTAAGACCCACCTCCAGTTCACGAAGCTTCTGGGTCAGATGGACCACCTTCCCTGTGGGGCCTGGTCTCACTTGACCCAGTCCACTAAGATCCAGCTGGGGAATACCAAAGTCTCCAAAGTCATAGGCAGGACCTTCATGTTTGGGTTCCTGTGTCTGCTGTTGCTGCTGCTGCTGCTGCTGGAAGGCCTCCAGAGTGGCTTGGCTCACAATTGCTGCTGCCACTTTCTCTCTCAGGTTTTCCTCTAGCTTACAGACCCGCTGTTGGAGATCATCTGCATAGCGCTGTGTTTGCTCTGCGAGGTGGCGACAGTGATTTAACTCGCTGTCTTTTTCATTGACTAAGTCCTCGAGCTCCTGGATGCGGAGATCTAACTCTTCCACTCTGGAGGTGGCGCTCTGCTCTAGAGCTTGTACCTGGGCCTGCATGACTACGAGAGCAGCTGTTTTCTCCCTGAGAGTGTCTTCAACTTCACCCTCAGAGTTTCCCAACTTTTCTGTCTCAGCTAAAGCTTCTGCGTTCTCCCTCAAACGCAGATATGTCTCCAACAGCTTACTATGTTCTGCTTTGAGAGTATCCAGCTCTTTGGTGGCCAGGTCCATTTTCTGCTTCATTTCATCATATTCCTCTTTACTTGGACTCTCAAACTCACCCTTATCGTCCTCATAGTCTTCTTCAGGTTGCTTTTGCTCAATATTTGCCAGTTCCTGCTGAAGTTTCTCTATGACTGCATTTAGCTGGTCAAGCTCCTCCTCATTGTTCCTCTTCAGGCGGTCTTGTTCGCTTCGCAGACACTCCACCTGGGACTCCAGGTCTTTTATGACCTCATCTCTGTCCCCCATTTCCTAAAGAGTTAGACAGAGATGTTAACTAACCTAACAAAGATTAGATTTGATGCGACCATAGCTGTTTATTTAGTTTAATAAATCTCTGAGTCCTTGCTGTGTAAAGTTTTTTTTTTTTAGCACAAGTGAATCTGAATTTTTATTTTGTTTTTTTTTTTTTGTTTTTTTTTACAAAAAAATTGTAAAAGCATTATGGAAACTCAGAGATTTAATCTGCATCTCAAATGAGCAAATGATCACCTCACAACAAAAGATGGTGCTGTGAATGTACTTACCCAGACAACACAATCAAAAAACAACCGAACAAAAAACAGATGGTGTCGACAAAAACAAAAGCGAAAAGCAAATTAAAGACACACACACCACGATGCACTACCACGGAGCTATGCGTATTCGAAATAGACTGAGTGTATTTCGTATACGCATAAAGCGTTACCTTGTTATCAGAGGCAGTTTCCATGTGTTGGAGTTTAGTGATCTGTTCATTAAGAACTGCTATTTCCCTGTCCTTCGCCTCCATCACCTTTAAAAGTCAGAGATTGTAATGTAATGCCTATTAATACACATGTCACGCGAAAAGTGCAGTCAGCCCTGTGGTGGACTTTTGATGAGTCACTCAAAGAAAAAAAAAAAGAGCTGGCAGTGGTAATGGGTTTTGCAAAAATAATAATAATAATAATAATAATAATAATAATGTAAATATGCAACGTAAAAATGTTATAGGGGGTAAATTACTGACATAGTATTACAAGAAAGATATTGTAAGTTTTGTATTGTCAGAATTGTTAGTATCATACATGTGCTTCCTGTTGCAGCTGTGGAAACAGTTTCATGGTTTGTGATTAATCTTTACTTCCCACAGTAGCAGGAAAATACAGGCTAATCTGGCAATGTCACACTCCTTATGTTTGTGTTTTGAAACATGCAGTTTATCTTTTACTCTTAAAGGAACACTTTATTAATAGAAATTTCACATCAGCAAAGAACAAGCTTGTGTAAAAATATCAAGTGTCCTGTGTCTGCAGTTCACAGCAGACACAGACTCAGCTCCTCCTGTTTGCAGATTATAACGTACATCCATGTGTTGGGACAGCTGCTTACCTGAAGTATACTGTCTCTGTTCTCTAGGTATTGCTGCTGGCTGCTGATCTCCTTCCTCTGGATCTCCAGCTGCATGTGCAGCTGCTGCACCTCCTCACTCTTGTTCTCCAGCTCCTCTCTGAACTGCTCCAGCTGCTCCTCCAGGTTACAGATCTGACAGAAACAACGAAGCAATTCTTAGACATCCAGACCTTCCAAAATGATTTTATTTTGTTACCTTATTGGCTTTAGTCTTTTATAATTTTTAAGTAAATCTTCCTTGCGCCAATATTTTTTTTTGCTTTACTTTTTTTTTTTTTTTAACGTAAATGCATTGGTACTTTTGATAAAAGTTGTTTTAGAAAAGTTCTGGCAGTTTTTCTGCCTAATAATTTCACAAATTCTAACAGTTTATCAACTTCTACTTAAACTTCATGAAAACTTGAGGATATTGCTGCTATTCAAAGTTGGAGAATTTAAAACCTTTATTTTTATCCTATACTTAATTCAAAGTATGAAATACACAGTAAAGAAACACTCCACTGGGGCAAGTAAGTTGGTAAAATTATCTGCCAAACTTATTAATTAGTGTTATAAGACTGTATGACATAGATACCATAAGAATCCATGTTTATCTCTAATGAATATTTGTAGTTCATCTTTTACTCACAGAATGTCGTGTACAAATATTGCTTAATGTCATAAGTATAAGGTTTAACTTGTACATGTAAACCATGACTAAATGTACTTGATAAAACGTACAGTATCTACATCTGAAATGTAGTGGAATAGAAATTTCAAACGGCATCAAATGGAAACAAAGTTAAACTGTATCAAATTCATATCCAAGTACAGTATCTGACTAAATGCACTGAATTCCAGCACTGTATTCAAGTACAAAATAACATAATGCAGATGGGTACATAACAACACAAATCAGGGTCTGAGCAGTAAATACAAACGCTATAAAACAATTATTTTAAGACATACAAGCACCAACGGTACCTCCTTCTCCTTTCGTTCCAAAGCCTCTCTTTCTGTTTGTAACTGAGCTTCCAGTGTGGAGTGTCGAGCCTCTGTGATGGACGCATGCTGCTTCTTTTGTTCAACCTGCGACAGACACAAGGAACACACATGAAAAACTATTACTGAGCTCAGCAGTTATTCCCAGCCTGCACAGAAAGGCATGAAGGAAAAAAAAACCCTTAGAGGATTTTTAAGGCTAAACACATGCATTAGATTAGAAACTGCTCTTCATCAGTGTCTTGTGTCGTACAACTCAAACTCAGTTTTTTATTCTGCCATCACTCTGCTGTAGAAGGTGCACAGGATGCATAGAGGAGCATATCTTCAACTGCTCTTTTTGTTTAGCCACCAGAGCCTACAGCGAACACTGGGGGGCAATCTCCACAGTTGCTAACCATAGCTCAGTGTCAACACAAACACAAAGTGCCGGGGCGGCTGAAGTAGACCCACCCACACATTGTTCTCACTCCGTGCTCGTCCTCTCCCTCCTCCCAGTCCTCCTCTATCTGTCACCTCATCTCCATTCTCTCACGCACACCCTCTGCCATGCTCCGGAGCTATTGTTCACTCCGATTTCTCTCCCTGTCGTCGACTCCAGTGCATCCTGCATCTCCTGGTTTCCCCTCTCCCCCCTCCCCTTCCTAACCTTCTCCAGGGACTCAGCGCTGGCCAGCAGGGCCTGCTCCAGCTCGCGGATGCGGCTCTCCAGTTTGTCAATCTCTTCGTCGCGCTCTCCCAACTCACGACGCAGCTGCTCTGAGCTGAGCAGCAGCTCACTGCACCAATCCGCCTTCTCCTTCAGCTGAGAGGTCAGCTGGTCCACCTGCCAGAGAGAGAGAGAGAGAGAGAGAAAGCGAGAGAGAGACAGAGAGAGAAATGAGGGGAGTGGGAGAGAGGGGCAGGCGTTTAATGAGATTCGCTCACAGACACCACTCGCTACACCATAGCTGGTTCATGTTCAGCTAGCTGGGAGGTCAGCTGATCCACCTGAGAAAGGAGGGGGCCAGAGGAAAATGAGGTGCAGGGACAGAGGGAAGAGAGATTTCATTCAGGGTGAGGAATCACAGAGAGATACAAAAACCACGAGGGCATCTGGGAGGAAACCGATCCACCTGTGAGAGGGGGAACATCAGATGATAATGGGAAGGAAGAGGGGACGACGGGTTATGGATGAAATGAGATAGGTCATTTATGTTTGTGCTGTGTTTAAATAGTAAATAGTTCTTCTATTATTATATACGTATATATTAAAGAAAAGATGAAAAGAATAAATTCTTTCAGAAATTCAACATTCATTGTCAAACTGATATCCTTGAATAAATATTATGAAAACAGAAATGAAAACTGAGAAATGCAGCCAACAGTAGAAAATATTCAATGATAAATAATAGAAAAATATTAAATAGTTAATGAAAGTTTATAAAATATTGATAACTGACCCTATAAAGCGTAAGATGGACTCTATGTATGAGTATACCATATTATGAATACATTAATACATACTACACAACACACATCTTTTTTCATTACACACAACTGTTGTTTCAGGTATATACTATAACGCTGTAGGATTTTTTTTTTTTTTTTTTAGAAAAACTTAATGAATTGGTGCGTTTTTGTCTGATTGACTTAGGTAAAATTCTCCAGACTGCCTTCCAAATGAGATCTTGAACTCAAAGGGTCTTTCTTGGTGAAATAAAATTAAATAATGTAGTATTTACATAAAAAAAGGTAAACGTATACAACTGATGATATGTGGAAAATCACTAATCAAGGTGATTAGTTTTATGAACTACATTTTGCTATTAATAAAATATTATAGAAAACAAATTTTCATGCTGAGCGTATAAAGTACACAAGTCTCTTAAAAGGGTTTAAGAATTAAATATGCAAATGAGACAAAGACCTAGACGCTTTTTCTTGCTGTTTTAATCTGTTTATTTTTATATTGATGCACTGGGGGGTAAAGCAAAAAGGTGGGATCAGAACAAGAATAGGAGATGTTTCTAATGACGAGGATCGGTCATGAAAACTAGATGAGGGCCAAACTGTAAAAGAAGAAGGAAGGGAATAAGAGAGGTGGGCCAATGACGAATAGGTACAGGGGAAGGCAGGGTCACTAAAATGCACTAAACACTCTCAGGAGGAGACTGTGTTCTAGCTAAAAGCAATACCTTTAAGGTTACTCCATCCACCTGCAATGGCCACAGGAGAAAAAAAAAGGCATAGAGGATCAGAGGATGGAAAGATCGAGGGCAAAAGGGGGAAGCAAAGGCAGAGAAAGCACTTAGTGATAAAAAGCAGCAGGATTCGTTCCTGTTTCTGAAAATGATAGAAACAGAAAAAGATTATCTTTGGGATTTTAGTCAGTGAGTTTGAAGCATCATGACATTATCAGACCAGAGTATAAGTGGGTTTAAATGTTACTACAAACATTATACCAGTTAATAAGAGCTGTAATTACAAATGACACTATTGGTGAAGTGTTTTAACTGTACTGACAGTGATTTCACGGGGGTGAAATGAAAACATTCAAGTTACTGAAGCATCTCTTCTCCTAATGGAAGAACTGACTTATCCTGTCAAATGATGCTTCCATTAGAGCTGGTGAAATACACCAAGGGCTCATATCCCAGAGCAGCTTATTCTCTAAAGCTGATTGTATTTGCTTGCACTATCTGAAGGGGAATTAATTAAATGCAATGTTTAATGCACGGTGTGACAATACAGAGAAGATAACACTTTAGCAGCCAATTAGAGTAAAGTGTGAAAGGTCTGAGAAACTGATCACTTTCAGGACATAATTAATCCCTTAGATCTGCTGTAAAAACCTAACAGACCTGATCAAAGTCACGTTTATCAGTGTCTTGAAAAGAAATAGAAGCTTAAAGGTAATTACACAAAATGATACTAGTCAAAGGAGCCAAGCAATGACACCAAACAAAGTAAATATCTTAATAAGAATTAATGTATGACAATGATGATCAAAATAAAAATGTCTTTGTTACTCTCCTATTCTGAAGACATACTTCAAAATTTCAGTGTAATCATTAAAAGTATTGATCTTAAAATGAATGCAATAAGAGCTGTACAACTCATCTCTATCTACAAAACCACCAACAAATCAATGCTATGTATCCACAGAACGTATCGCTCACTGAATAAAGTATGAAGGTCATTGTTTACGCACATCTGTATTATGGTGTCATCAAGTTTTCTTGTTGAAGCTCAAACTCATAGAAAGTCAAAATAACACTGTCTTACAATCTTTACATGCAGCATCAGCTGATAGTTTACATTATAGCTCTGTTAGCTTAGCTCTGCTTTTAGACCGAAAACAACCACAGTAAAACCACAAATAACATCTGTTTTCTGTATGGTTTGTGTTGTCAGTAGCTGGAGTCAAGATCCGTTTGGAATCTAACAAATAAGGTCAGAACTGTCACAGTTCAGTCTGAATCACTGATCAACAAACAGTAACTTGGCAAAGATCAGTATCAGAATCAAAACTCCCTCATGCGCAAGAAATGCTGCATATTTCAGCATCAAACTCCATTCTTTTCATTTGGTGCCATGTCCAGTGGGGAAAACAACAATGATTCTAGATTTGATCATGGAGTCACTTTTTTTGACGTTGAAAATGGTTTCTTAAAGGTTTTTATCCTCACTCAGCCTTAGCAATAGTTTTCCTCACCATAGGTCACTGGCACAGTGACTCACTACTCGCTCTAGTGGCCACATAAATAAAAATAAATTCAGTTCATATTTCTACAATCCAATACATTGCCATGTTTGTAATAATCTCAGAGCCCTTTATTTTTAACACTGAAATGATTACTTTAGGTAACTTTTTGAAATATTAAAGTAGAAATACTACATATAGACCTTTTACAAGAGGAAAATAAATGTAAAAACTGCTGTATAGTGACACACCATTTGCTTGCTGTGGGAAAATTTGGTTCTTTCTCAGCAGCTGCAGCTGAAAATCAAATCAGTCATAATCATATTACATAATCACCACCTTGGCCATCAATTAATAATCCTAAAATCTACCTGGTAGTCTTATTTTGGACAGGTCTTTCCATTTAAAATAAAACTACAGCAGTTTACTGATAATTAACCCCATGTAGTCCTTGATAGCATCTCACTAAAAACTACTATTGTGTCTAAGATGACTGTCGAAATAAAACCCACCATTACACAACTAACAACAAACACAAATCCCATTCTCACTCATTCGTCTCTTTCACCACCACAACTTTAGTATCATTTTCGAGGGGATACATGTAATCCGAGCAGGTCTATTGTTGTGCTGTTTGAGTTTCTGAGTATCATAATCACAGCAGCGTTATGTTCACATAATGAGCATCTCTGTTACAGCCTGGTTTTGTGACAAAGAACAGAGCTTTCTCCTGTTACCTCTTGGTTTCTTTGCTCAGAGCCGGTCTGAGGCTTCTGCAGATTCTTCACCTGTTGCTCCAGTTTCTGGATTTCCTGCTGGAAGAAATCCCTCTCATGCTCACGATCCACAGCTTGTTCCTAAACGCCAAAATGAAGGCAATAGCAAGAGAGGCAACTGTATTAGTGTGTATATTAGCAAATAAATAATAGACAAAAAATAAGTTGCGTTTAATGATCTAAACATTTGGCTTCATGGTGAATACACTGCTGAAATGAAAATTCTGGTGAATACATTGGCCTATGGCATGATGGGATATACTGAAGAATTTATCTAATTTTTCTCAATTTCAGGAGTTCCCAAAAAATATAAAATTACAAAGCAGTCAATGGCCTTATTTGATGATTAAATTAGTGGTAAATTCTCCTTGCATGAATCACAAAGGTATTATAATTCCCCACTGATTGAAATTCCTACACAGATGAAATCAGTAACATTTATAGGCACAAAATATTCCAGTTTTTGCACTTATTCAGAAAAACAACATTCCTTATAAGCTGTTTAAGTGGCTTATGGAGATGAATGTTCCACTAACATTCCTGTTCACATGCAGAAACAGACACTGATTCCAGTGGTGGCAGATGCACCACTGTTTCAACATGATCTCATTATTTCATTCCTCCAAAAAGCGTCTTGAGAACATCAACTTTTAAATATTTGCTCATCACCAAAAACATGCTCATGTCCTTTTTCATTATGTTTAACATTATGCGAGTTTGTCCTTCAGACTTGCAAGTGGACTTTTTCTGAAGCGTTTATCTCAACCAGAGAGGATCTTTGTCTTTCCTCCCTCTGACTGAAAACAGGGGACATGTGTCGTAACCTGTGGTAAAACTTGCAAACAAGATGCACATTCTTGGTGTCTGTGTACAGGTCCAAAGACTCCTAATAAAACCCTATTTGGAAAAGGGCCTAATTCTGAATATCTAAACAGAATATATTGTAAGGTTAAGGCTAAGGTTAAAGGTTAACTCCCATCATTATCCCTGTAGGAAAATACAGTCTATGTATTTTATAGATCCTGACACACACACAGCATCTAGAATTAGCATTAGCACATAAGCAGTGAGCTCACATTGATGCACCCAGGAAACAACTCCAGACCTTCATCAGCACCGTGGTAAAGGACACTGACAGGAGAATCAACCGACAAATATCTGCCTCTAATGTTTCCATGACATGTCGAATCTTGAGTAAGAGTGTAAATACTAGTATTGTATCCAATCTTATTTGTAAAAACACTTTAAAACAACTACAGTGGACCAAAGTGTTTTACAGCAGAATAAATAATTTTTTTTAAAAAAAGGAATAAAATACAAGAATAAAATGAATAGTATGAATGTACTTGTTTTCATTCAGATTCTATATGCAGTGCTTGCAGAAGGTGGTTACCTTTATATATTACATATTTCAGGTTGGACACTTTTCCACTCTTTTTTAAACTTGCATTACATGTTTACAGGATGCACTCATTTCACATTTGGATTGAAAAGGGGTTGACAAGACAAAGTGGACAGAATTTGCATTTAAATGTCATCTAGACAATTAGATGCCACTTCCTGTGCCAAGCGTTCCGATTCTGATGATGGGAACTAAACTAATTAGATCATGGGCCAAAAATAATGTACTAGCTGCCAAAGAATTCATTCAACTTTCACGTCAGTGGACTAGACAGAGCGAAAACATGTAATTAGCAATATTTAGCCTTTATTTCAGCTTGAACAGAAGTGCTCTTTATATTTTCCACAAAAATGCAAGTCTGTAACAGATAATCTGTACATTTCAACATGTAAATTGAATTTATTAACTATTACCTAAAGCAAACAAGGACATATCAGAGTTCTCATACCTTTGCAAATGAATGTTGAACAGTGTTAATATGGTGTGTACTTGTGTAAAGAATGTAACTCTGTGGTTGATAATAATGTATGACCTTTGTTGTCCTTAGTTCTCTATTGCCCTCCCTCTTTTTTTTATTTCAATTTGAAAACTTCAATAAAAAGAAAGTTCTGCAAAAAAAAAAAAAGGGACATAAGTACATACTGTACTTTTTCTGACACTTACACATGTACAGTGTATATGCCATATAACTTTATACTTCAGTAACTGTATGTTGACACAAGTTTGTCCTAAAACAGTAACATTTTTGTCTTATTTTTATTATACAAATATCTATATGCTTTATTAATTGATATTCATTCATCTTCTATACCCGCTTAATCCTCATTAGGGTCACGGGGGTCGCATGGAGCCTATCCCAGCTG
>JAQQZY010000003.1:38097645-38121663 GCA_030068375.1 Ostorhinchus rueppellii
AGGATCGCCCGGGAATCGAACCCAGGTCCTTCTTGCTGTGAGGCACGTGTGCTAACCACTGCACCACCGTGTCGCCCCTATTAATTGATATATGAATTTGAATTTTCTTTTAATGCGTATTGTTAGGTTTACCATGTTAATTTAACTTTTTTCCATTTAAGTTGAAAATTTGATAGACATTAATGAAAAAAAAAAAAAAAAAGCTTTTGTAAAAGTAGAAGACAATTATTAGACATACTAGGTAGTTGTTTGGTATCTGATATATCCTCCTGAGACCCAGTAAAGTTAAAGGTTTGGGGTTTTGTTTTTTCCTCAGTAAAGCTGTGAAACTCTTGTTCCCTACAGAGGATAAGCATTCATTGCTGGGTCTGAAGAGGATGTGACTTTTGCATCGAACTAACACAGGTTGATGGTGTTGTTGCATAATATGAGAGGTTTGTTTTGGCTTCACATGTCACTTACATCGAGGAACCTCCTGTTCTTCTCCAGCTGTTTCTCTAAGGCTTGGATCTGCTGCTGAAGGTCTCCACTCTCCGTCCTCTGAGCGTGCTCCAGTTCAATCACCCTGTTGACCTGCTCCTCCAGCTCAGCCTCCAGCAGCTTCACCTGCTTCAGGAGGTCGGCGTTCTCCTTCTCCGCCTGACGCTGCACCTCCACCTTCTCCTTCATCAGCTTCTCCGTCTCCTCAAGCAGGTCTAGAACGGGGTGGTGGTGGAAGCAGGAGGAAAAAATGAGTTAGATGTTACTGCCTGGAAACTAAAAGGATGATTTAGGTTAATCAAACATTAAGATTAGATTTTGCTGATTCAGGATGTTGAGCAGAGCAGCTGAAGAGTCTGAGGTGTCTGTGTGTTATAAACCTTCTAATGCTTTGTCATAAAAGCACATATTTATCAGCTTTTTCTTTTGAAAGGTTAGTTCAGATTATTTCAAGGGTAACTGTATGAGGTACTCGTCCATCTGCAGGATTTTACCTTAAGTAGATTGTGGTCATCTCTACCCTAATTTGACAGTTCAGATTTTATGCAGACAAGCAACTATGAGGTGAAATGTTCTTCGTGGGAGTCTGTAGCTTTGTACGGAGTGACATGACTATTTTAGAGTGAAGTAAAGCTGTAAAATTATTCTAAACCTTGTGTGCATTTAAAGAGTCACTCGCTGAAAACCTTTGTTGCTGCCACTGTCCACAGCAGCACAGTTCTTCTCCAAACTTTGAGCATCCTGATCACCATCTACCATAGATAATCACAGACTTTATAAGATGTAATATACTTGTAAATACCTCATACAGCCACATTTCAAATAATCCAAACTTATCCTTTTAACATAACATCTGAATATTGTCGGAATTTTATGTCTCCTACATGGATAACCTCAGACTCTTAACATCTCAGTCAACATCCCAATATTACACCCATTACCAAACCCAATCCCCCACTGTGACGCCTCTTTTCCAGTCTTCCATCACCAGGAAAACCCACATTGCCTCACCCAGGATCAGACCCCTCAGGATTAGTGCAGAAGTAACAAAGTGAGAGTGCAAAGACAGCTCAGACACATGGACAGGTCAGACATTGCAGTATCCATGCCCAATAAGCACTTACAGGCAGGGGAGAGGACATTCCTGGACTGCCAATCATCACATAGAAAAATTATGCTGCAAGCACAGCATTTACATCTTTATCTGTACAGAACTACTTAAAATGATGCATCAATTTAATTTTTTAGATGATTGACAATAAGGAAAATATTTCCTATAAGTGAATGTCTGAGGATTACTTTCATTTCCTCATGCTAAAATGGATGCTAACATTGACTTCAAGACATTAAAGTGACAAAGCAGGACAAAAATCAATCAAAATGAAAAGCTGAAGCAAAGGTTAGTGATTGAACTGAGTGAGTTTGTGAGCTCATAGCAAGCAAGCTCCAAGGCAAGCTTTTGTTGGTGAGTTGCTGGATTAGGGTTAGAGAAATAATACTGTCACTCAGCTAGACAGTTAAAGGACATAGACATGACTGAGCCATGCTGAAAGTGGACACACCTGCTTCAGGTGCTGCAACCATTGCAGCTTCAACTAGGCCTACAGGAGAATAAGAAAGCACAGGAATTTAACATGCTGTTGTTGTGTTTTTTTCATGAACAGGAAAAGAAAAGGTGACGATAGGATAACAGTGCTTTTCTGTCTGTAGGATGAAGCTGTGAAGGGAATGAGGAAGGAAAAGCTGTGAAAAGTAAAGTCTTTGAAACACCCCATAATGGTTTAGCCTAAGACCTACAATACTCACCATTTAATCAGGAACATACTCACAGGATACCTTTTTCATAATAAAGGGGTTACAGTGCAAAAAATTGCAGATTTAGTTATGAAATTTCCTGAAGACTTGAAAAACAACTGTAAATTATTGATTATTGTGGCAAGTGTCCTGGAAATATGGATACCTGCTCCAACTGTAAAACTGCAACAAAAACAGACTTAAATAATTATTTAACTATTTTTGTTTTTTTACCCTGACAGTATTTTCAAACTGAAAATGAAAAGTAAAACAACATTTTCCTTAGGCACAAAAACTTAAATATAAAAGTAAGCTCATCTCTTCCCAGAAACAGGTGCATATCAAGAATTATTGTCAGACAATAATTAACAATAAACTACTGTATGACTTTCAGCTGACTGTGACTGCAGGTTAATATTTTACATCTATAAAGACATTTGATATCCACATACTTCACTAAATGGCACATATCCTGAATTACATGAATATGTATGTGTATTTTCTTTTCACTTTTCCCTAATAAATAAAATGTCAAACAAGTTTTTCGGTTCTTATACATGAGAAAAGGAAAGCCACAAATGTCACATTTGACATTTCTACTTCTATACTTTTAGTCTGAGGAGGCTTTAACAAGTCGTTCAAAATACGTGTCAGGCTTTTAATTAGCAGTAAGAATAGGTTATTTCTATCTTTGTCAAGGGACTCATGGCGTACGTACGGAGCTCACGAGGCCCGGCGTGCTCCCTCATGGCGTCCTGTTGCCGTGACAACAGCTCCCGCTCCTCCTGCATCTGAAGTCGCTCCTGCTCCAACTCGCTCAGCCGGCTACTTGTAACCTGCACCACAGAATGGCATTTAGTGAACTGTTAATGTTTAAATGTCTTCTGATGAGTTTTCCAACAGAGATTAACCTAAAATGAGCTGATGTTCTTACACCCTTTTAAAGTATACAGTCACTGTCTTTAAACAGGTTTCATTTGCTATAATCTCTCCTGACAGCAAATAATCGCTTGAACAGATCATAAATCCTTCATAATCCTTTCATAATGTACTCTGAGTAGACATGATGAGACAAAATTTCTCTTCCTGTTTATATCAATGTATGATGAAGTTTTGTCACAACCACTAGTGGCAAAATATCATAACAGAATAGAAAGAGGGAACGTAGCAGTAAGAAGATGGCTGAAGTCATTTCTGAACATATAACAACTAGTTTTGACTTCTTTTCATAAAGGGATCTTTGATTACAGCTTGGAAAACCAGTTCCAGTGTTATTGCTCTAAGGCAGACATGAAAAACGAAGCCCATCCTTAAAGACTGCTGTGGTAGAAGAAAAATACAAAATAAAACAAGCCACTGTTTTACCTGTATATTGGTCAAAACCTACTGATTATTTCATGGTAGAGAGCTGTGATCTGAGGACAGACGGCTGCGTAAGGCGATAGGTGAACGATGGTCATTCGGTCATTATATCTGAATGTACTGGAAAACCTGATGACTCCTCTACTGACATATGCCTTAGAGTGACTTCTATTAACCCTTTAGGTGATGCAATGAATGTATAGTATAAAATGTGAGCCATTTATACAGGAGGGAGGCACTGTGTGTTGTATCTCTTACAGTGGAAAGGAGTTGCTCCCTGGGCCCAGAACAAAGAATACAACCATTAAGAAAACAGAGACTGGTGAGTCATCTTCAACACCAGTTGATCTTTGAAATGGAGACATCTACATTTTTCATCTCAGCTGTCAGTAACCACCTGATAGCCAACTGCACCACACAAAGTTAGGTGCTATGGGGCCAAATGGTCACTTTTAGTTTTCATCCTGGACACTGGATCACTACCTGACCAAACTGTGCACCAGCTGATATGGAGTTAAAAGGTCTATAATGTGTTGTATAATGTGCAGTCAGGCTATGAACCGCTTAAAAGTGATCCATACAATCTTAAAATCAGTCCAAAAACAAACAGGGAGCCAGGTGTAATATGTTCATGCTCCTTTTTCAGGTTAATGCCCAACAGCTGAGTTCTGTACCATCAGCACTGTTCATGGACACCTGCCCAGTACCAGATGTACCTAATGAAGTGGCCAGCATACCTTTCTATCAGCTCGAACCAGCCTGGCCATTCTACTCTGACCTTTGGCATCTGCAAGTCCTTTTCGCTTAGAGAACTATTGCTCGCTGGATAGTTTTTCTTTTTCAGACTATTCTCTGCAAAATCCAGAGATGGTTGTGTGTGAAAATCCCTGTAGATCAGCTGTTTCTGAAATATTCAATAACTATGCCACATTCAAAGTCACTGAAATCACGTTTCTTCCACTTTGAGACGCTCAGCAGATCCTTTTAACCATGCTTACATGCAAAGAGACTGCAATGTAATGGGCCTTTCAGATAATATCTAAAATTAAATATTATTTAATGTATTGCTGAGCAGTGTTTGGGTGACAAAATGCTAACCTTTGCAATATAGATTCTATACTTTTGTTTGGATGTCATCGGCTATGTTCACAATGATTACCAATAATCATGAATATGAAGGTGTTTTTAAAATTTGAGTCAGATTTAAAGATTAGTCCTTTAATTTCAAAGAAGTAATGAATTTAAGATAATTATGGATAACAAGTGATCTGAAAACTTGTAGCATTTTTGTCAATTTTTTTGCTTTCTGGTTTTAATGTAAGTGTTAGTGTGTTCTCCTTTGTTTTGTTCTACTTGTATGGGTTTTATGTGCTGTAACTCCAAACTTAAATTGCTGCGTACATTGCCTGTATGGTGAATAACACTGCTCCTGATTTAGATTATTACTTGTCCTTACCTGCAGCTCCTGCTCGAGGCTTAGCTGAAGTTCTTCCTTATGACGCAGTTGATCCTCCAGTGCAGCTCGTTCACCTGTATATCCATCAATCAAACCTGAAGGTGGAAAAGTGATAAAACACAATCAGTAAAGGCTGAGCATACAAAACCTCCTACTCACAAAACAGAGAACTTGAAACTTCTTTTAGGGTCTGTTAATTTCCATTTTCCTCCCACTCTTGCAATCACTCAACACAGGAATTTTAAGTGATTATTCTGAGCCTTGTTGTCTTGATTGAGTAACACACACACACACACACACACACACACACACACACACACACGGGAGATGCAGATGAATGAGCACTTAACAGTAGGATACAAAATCCAAGGTTACCAATAACACAACAAACAAAAACATACAGACACAACACATCCAGGCTAACAAACATGCATATCAATGCAAGTGAGAATGTCTGACCCATTTTGCTCGACATGAAGTATAAGACTGAGCTGTAAACACAATGAAATGCTCTATGATTACTGCACTGCTCTGTCACAGGTCAGCAAGCATTAACCAGCAGGAAGGCATTCATTCACAGATACAGGAGAGGAGGTACTGTACGCACACACTCTAAATTTAGTCATTTAGTGACTTGTGCAAATAAGCCTGACGTAAGATCAAATAAGTATATTTCTAATAGCTTATATGTGTTTGAATTTAGAGACAGTAGGCAAATGTCACAATATATTTTATTTCAGACATATGACCAGGAACTGAAGCGGTGTGTAAAGTTTGCCTAAGGAGGGATCTCTCAGTGATACACAATTAAAGGATGTGCAGGATGACTTGCTGGGAAAAAAAAAAAACAAAACTTAGCTCTTGTTGTGTTTTACAGGCAATCGGGAATCTACAACCACACTCATTGCAGCAGTGGTGGAAGTAAGTATGAGATCAAGTATTAAAATATTTTTCAAATATAGTCAAAACCTGTCCTAGAGCATTTTATCATCCATCTAAATCTTTGAAATTATCACTTTCCCAGATGATTCTGGGGCATATAAACAGATTTGTCCATTATCAAAAGAACTATTGTATTTTTCCTGCTAAGTAACTACAACCGTCTTCTGTTAAATAGATGTCTTAAAGGTGTTTAATATTTGCCTCTGAAATGTGGGGCTGCAGCTATCAAGTATTTTCAGTGTCAGTTAATCAGCCAGTTATATTCTCAATTATATTATAGGTCCATAAAATGTCAGAAAATGATGAAAAATGCTGATCACATGTCTTGTTTGTTCCAAAACCTCATAAATACAAAAAAGCCAGAAAAAAAACTTACATTTAAAAAGCTGGAATGTTGGATATATTATCAATAAAAAATTATTCAATTATTGATTATCAGAACAGTTGTAGACTAATTTAGCATTCGATAACTGATTAATCATTGCAGCTCTACTGAAATAGAGCAGTTATGTATGAAGCAGTTAAAAAAAAAACCTCTAATGTCTCAAATTTGTAGTGACAAACACAAAAGTGCATCAGTTGAGTAAATCTCTTGAGTTGCATTTGACAACTTAATGCCTAAAGCAAATTATTAACTACCCTTCTCATCCTCTTTTCTTACACTTTAAACATAATAACAGTAACATTCTGGTGAAGTTTAAAGCCTTTCACTGACATCTAATACTTTTGATGAAGAGGATCTTTTTCCAGCTTGAGCTTGTCTTTTGGTTTAATTCAAAACCAGTTTGAAAAGGCCGCACCCTGAGGTTTCACCGTCCTGGATCATCCACACAATAGGAGGCAAATTATTTCTTGTTCAGTTCAGTGACATCTGAACAAGATGTTCAGGAGACAAACTTCATTCCCTCACAGTTAATAAAGAGGCATGCCACATGACCAGAAAACACAGCTACAGTTACTTTAAGTTTTACATTTATTCCCATGTAATGATCGTGTTTCTTTTTCCTCAAAGCATGCTACTAGTGTTATACCATAAAACAACGCAGACTTAAAGTCAGTAAATATTTGCTATAATGAAAACAAACATTGTAACAGGATGCTACTCAAGAAGGGACAATAAAAATTAGAAAATGCTATAAACTCACCAGTGTTTTGTTTGTCCAAAGAACAAGAAAGAAAAAAAAACAAAAAAACACTGTATACTTGTACTGTTCACTTTCCCAAATGTGCAACTGTGTTTCTGGTGTGTTTGAGGGGGGATGTGGTGACCTGGACCAGCTGTCCCTGACATGGATGGGATATAAGATCTGTTGCAGCTCTTAAAATGTTCTCAGTGGGAATGATTTCAAGCTGCCTTTCCCCCAGTACTTGCTTTGGTTGTGAAATGTATTTGTTTTTATGTGATGGAGGTTTGTAATGTGTTGATTATACACATTTTTAACGTTTATTTAATCTTGGAATATTGAGATGATGTCCATATTTGCAAGAAAACAAAGAAAAATAGAGATGATTTTAAAAAAAAAAAAGTTAATTGTGGAAACAAAAAAATTCACAAGTAGAATTAGAGAGTAAATGTCTTCGCACATGTAGACCAAGGACACATTTCTGCCTCCTGAACACAAAGAAGACAAATAAGTGTTTCTATTTCTATGAATCCTCTACACTAAGCTCTCCAACAAACAAAACAATAGAATTTTGTACTTTTTCAAGACACAGTAACTTCTCAAGTTTTGACAAATCATGATCATAACCTCCCAAAATATTTTTTTACTTAGCAAATTCATCCAAACTTCGTCCTCTCACAGCTCATGCAAGTGTAAAGACATTTACTAACGTAGGTAGTTGTAATTTCCAGCTAAAAAGTCATCTCACATGCTAATACGACAGACATAAACACAAGCTGCCATTTGCTTTCTCACCACAGATGGTCTCACACTGTTACTCTCCCTTATAAACAGCTGATCCCAGCAGTCGTTGTAGCATCCCCTCCCCCAAACACACATGTACTTTCACTACGCCTCCTCATGCTCTGTAATGCGTTGCTGTTTTCTGCTTCTATTACCATAAACACATATTCAAAGATCACCAAATTGGGTGAGTGTGCAATTCTGTTTTGAGAAAATTAACTTTATAGTATTCTTACAGTGCTGTACAATCTTCCACCTCTGATAAAAACTATCTTGAGACACAATTTTTTTTTTACAAATTCTGGACATTTTGCATGTTAAATAGAGACATCATGCAAAGGAAACTGACCCTCAGCCCGGTGAAGCTCCAGAGCCAGCTGTTCCCGAGCCCGGGCCTCCTCTGACAGACGCTCCTGCAGCTCTTCCTGCTTCTGCAGCAGCTCGTTCATCTCCTGGTTGTGACGGAAGGATTCCCGCATCAGTTCAGTCTGTGTCAGCCGGGCATGTTCAAGCTGTAAGGGAAACAGATGCACATAGAGCATGTAATGGCTGTAATGATTAGTGTTTGCTTTCAATTACCTTCTAGGTTCATGTCAGTTTCACTGGTGATTTGTAATTTAATTCCACACATCTGTGTTTCATGTGGGATAAGCAAAGCATGTAAAGCATGGATATATTTTTTTTACCAGAATTTACTGACATTATTCCTCTGTTCCCCACTTGGAGTTAAATACTGTAAGATATAAAAATGTTCCTTACTGTACCCGTCATCATGTCATCCATTAATCTACTCTTAAGTGGCTCTTTTGAAAGATTTAGGTTTGCTCTTATAGTGAACATCCTTTCTATTATGCCTGGATTTCTAGCTAAAACACTTTTAAAACTTTGATTTATCATTGCAGTGCAGCCTTCATAGTCCTCAATGAAGGGAACAGGCTCAATAAATGTAGATTCCCACAAGACTAATATTATCATGGGATGTCTGTGTTTACTGAAATGGGGTAGATAATTTTTACTTGACTCATTACAGACATGACTGATTTGTACAGGATTAAGACCACAGATGACCTTTGCAATTATTACAATTTATCAGAGGTCCAGAGGTAATGTTGGCCCTGTGTGAATAGGGCTTAAGAAGCAAATACTTTACTTTTTATTCCTCTACATTTGTTACTTTCAGATGCAGTTTCCATCCCTTTCCTGCCCCGTGAAAACCATCTCCATATGTGTTTATTTCATAACTCCTTTGTGAGTTGAGAAAATTCTTCTCTTTCTAAAGCTAAACAAACTTCTGGATTCATTGCAAAAATGCATCACCACAAAGCTGAAAGCAGCTTAGGTGATGAAAAGTTAGGTTTTTAATGATACATGGTTCTTGAAGGACAGAGACAATGTAGACATGATGATCTTAAAGATGTACTGATGTTCATTAACTACAAACAGTAAATAAAGAGGCTTAAATGGAATTAAAATTAAACCCCTACAGCAGCAGAAGAATTTTAAAAACATCAGATTTAGTAGTAAAATGAAGACAGGGACTATTTTAGGGCACAACTACATTTAGACTCTTACACGTCTGACTTTTTAGAGGTTTTTAAAGTAGATCATTTACTTTTATTGGAGATGTGTCACAGTGTGGTTGAAGTGAAGGATCTTCTTCCAGCACAGACTTTAAAAGTCTACATTTATATTACTAATGGTCTGGCAAAATTCTGCTTCCATTTTTAACATACAGTTACTCCAAGACAAAGTCTAATGTACTGTTAAGGCATAGAAACAGTATGCCATCTTTCATTAACAAAATGAGGTGATGGATCCAGATAATGCCTTCTGGTCAGCTGATTGAAGTGCTGATTTAATTGTGTAAGAAGTATAAAATCATCATAATGCAATAAAAATTTTAGCAAAATAACATTCCCTCCAGTTACTTTCCATAAATTTCCATATCTCTCTGACCAAAGGTGTCTTTGTAACAGTTCGAGAACCAGGAAGTGATAACGTGACCCTGCCACAGAGGAATTATATAATCTTTCATAGTGTTAGGGCCACCAGGCGCTTACGTGGAATGACATAATTGCATCATATTTGCATGTGCAGACATGAAGTTCTGTACATTATAGAGGCTGTGAAATTATTTATCACCCTTCAAGTACAAGTACATTCAGCATGTATAATTGAAAAACCACAGAGATGGGGGTTAGCAGACTTACTGTATACGGAGGAGTGGGCAGGGAGATTTTGGAGATGACCTTAAGGAGGTGGCCATTAGTCCTGTGGTTGACATGAGAGATTTGTGTCTGCACCACCACGGCGTTTTTCTCAGTCAGAGTGCTACAGACTGGGAAAGGTCGAGGAAGGGGTACCCGGGATTCCACCTCGTACACATCCTGGTCCTCCCCTTCTACCCACGTGGTGCTATGCATGCTGGAGTTCCAGTAAGAGCGGTAGGAATCCATGATTGAGGACGGACGCAGCCAAAAGATGCAGCTGCTTTTCTGGAGGCATCAAAAGGCGTTTTCGACCGCCATAATCCGACAGGCTGAACTGTGCAACCTCAAATGAAAATAAAGTCCAGGGGGGAATAGGAGTAGTTATGGATAGCTCCAAGCAACTGTCACCAAGCATTCACCACACACACTAGGGACAAAGTAAACAAGGGTTGGAGACATTCACGTCATCTCAATCACATGCCTGCCCTGCTGAGGTAGATCAAGTTCCAGGTAAATAAATATTAGGAAAGGAAAAGGTATGACGCTCTGAGGCAGAAAAGGAGAGAAGTCCTGTCGATGAGCGTCATCCTCAGCAGCAGGTGGAAGTCATCACTGGGTCCGGCAGCTTATAGAGGATTCCCAAACAAGGCCATAGCAGGTATGTAAACAGAAAGTCCCTCATGTCTCCTTTATGTTGAACTCCAGCCTTTTTCCTGTGTTCTCTCTGACCTTGTTTCTTCAGAGCAAAACCATATCATGCCTCTCAGTAAAGCTCACACCCCCGCTTCTGTTCCGGCTTGTTCCTCTCTCCCTCTCTCTCTCTCGCCCTCTCTTGTTGGTGGTTCATTAACAATACTACGCCGCCGTAGCAACCATGACCTGAAGAGAAAGCTCCCAGGGGCCCCTTTTAATTGTGTAGTCCAAGCGGCAGCCAGCTGAGGTTGAAATGACAGTGCTCGGGTCTGTAATCGCTCAGTCTTTCCTTCTCACTTCCTTCTAGGACTGCTGTCATTCCTTTTCCACGCATGCCCTTTGCTCGCAACATAATATTACTCACTGTAGCTGTTTCTCTCCACTGCCAGCCAATGTTTACTTACCTCAGGCAGGCTACGGACTTTTCTCTTACACTCACTTTGACTCTTGTCTGTTCATGTGCTTTACAAAAAAAGGTTAAATCCCAGGTTTCCATTATAGTTTTAATCCATAAACTGTGTGGATTTTTTTCCACTTCCTTTACCGATACGCACACAGTAGAAGTGGGAGGGAAGCAGGTGTGGCTTGACTCCTTCAGGCCAGGTAGATTTGCAAATAGATGACACAAACACACCAGCAGGCCAAATACACACACACACACACACACACACACCCTTCCCACAAAAAGTTGTCTGACAGGATTCACTTGCTACGTTGCCGCAGAGCAATTCTGATTAAGGTGTTCTGACATGCGTGTCCTGCCGTCTCTGTTTGGCATGCTCGCCGTCACACATGCTGCACATTAACAATTTCCACATCTGTCCGTGGTGTCTCACCAGCTGATAATGGGAGGCGAGTGAACAAACACCTTCCCAAGCAAATTATTTACAGCAGCAGCTCAACAAAGACACTTAACATTCCTGACCTGCTTGTGACATCAATCTCTTTTCACGACGTCTAGGCACCGTGATCCGGCACTACTCTCTCACAAGGCTAATGTACACCAAATCAATAGCAGCAAGGAAATCATTGAACAAACCATTTGGAGCTCAGCTGATTACAACTTTATTGTGGTGTTGATAGTGTGTGCTGAAAGAAGATATTGACTGTGTAACATGTAATGTGTTTGTAGAAGTAGAGGGGCTGTGCTTCTACACAGGATTGTTAAAATTTTGACACTGATGTGAAAATGTAGCACATCTGGTTGCGTTATGTAATACTAAATAATTAGATAATATCCTTTACAATAACACAAAAAAATGTGGCTATAAAAAAAGTCTAGAGTGGGTGAATAATAATAAATTTGGATGACGCATTTCTTTTTTAAAACAGGATAAATGAGCTTTTTTTGTTTTGATTGTTCCCGGTTGATAATCAGCTCCTCTTTTTTTATACAGTCAATATAAAATTCAATCAAAGGTGTGTTACAATAAAAATGTGTATGTTTGGTCTTAGATGATTAGGAATAAGATTTAAAGACCAAAATGCACTCTGTGGTGGAACAACGCCTGGCTTGAAATTTCTATTTCTATTTTTAGATCCCCAAGATAAAACCCATCTCAGTGTGAGTAACACATGAATTTCAGCCAATGGGAAGATGTGCAGTCGGATACAGTAACATGTTCAATGGCCTAGTTAAACTCGCCCAGTCTCTGTGGGTTGACACTGGACACAGCAGGCTCTACATGGACGGCCTGAGGGGGGTGGAGTTGTTCGGTTCAACCGGAGAGACAAAAGCTCCATGTAAATACGCCTCGTATCTATAGGCAACCACTGGGAATGAGGCAGCCCTTTTGTGTGCGTCGTTCTAGACAGGCCAACTTTGTTGGTGGTTGCATTCTGCAGTCTCATCCCCATTATGGCTCCACGAACAGGCGCAGAAAACCCACAGAGGGGGTTGACACTGTTGAGTGTGGGCATTTCAATGGTTTGACAAAGCCTAAATATGAAACTAGAGGTTTCTGTTTATGATTAGTTTGAGGCGGAAACAGACACAGGACTGTTCGTGAAGATTCTTCAATCTCCTCAACCTACATAAACACAATTTTCCTCTGTACATAGTGTAAAAAAAAAAAAAGCATAAAGACTGCTGGATATAAAATAACAATAGTTTTTACCAAATCCTAGAGAATCTTGAGAACATTCATGAATTTTCTAATTTAGATAAAGAACAATATAGTTCATATAAAGTTTTTAACTGAGTCATATAAGATCATCTTTCTAGGTAGGTTATGATTAGTGAATTGAAAAAAGTGCAATAGAGGGGGGTGAGACTGCAGAATGAAACAACCTTAGACAAAATGGCAAGAGTCTGTAGAATAAAATCTGGAAAACTATCTACACGTTATTTTCATACATTGAATAGTTTTCTGTTTTCGGCAATATTTCATTTAGCTAAATTTCTTTATTTGGTGTAAGACTTAATAAGACAGTCCCTAATAAATATATTCAATATCTGTTGGTATCAATAGTAACATTCATATATTGTCAGTGTTAGACAATCAAACAAATATAATTGTAATCTGTCACTGGCTTTGTTCAACATCATCAGGAAGTGGTCTCTCCATCTAAACCGGCTCTACTCATTTGATAGTACACACTTCAGTTATTCTGAGTCATGGTTTTGATTGAGTCACTTGTTTATTTGTGTACTGGCCTCTAATTTCCCAATTAAATGTGTGTATGATGCTTAATCAATCTGAGTCTGCCATGCGTGGCAACAAGTGATCAACCATAATGGACTAGAACGCCTGTCAGTGCTGGATTTTCAGCAGTATTTTTTTCCTTCTGATATTCAAAAGTGGTTCTAACATTCATATTACAAAGAGAAAAACAACCAAATATAGTAAGTTACATTACTTTGATGAAGTGGTTGATAGTTCATTTATAGCACGTCCAATACCAAGTAAACCTGTAAGATTATCATTCAAAAGCAGGTCTGTCCAAAAGCAAACGAGATACTACTAATAATAATAATCACTAGTAAATTTCATACAGAATAGCATATTTCTTCAGGTGCTCTACTTGGATTCAAAGTGTAACTATTTGCAAGATGCGATCAGGCAACATTGATCTGACAAACTTAAACAACAGTATCTGTTCTGTACCTGGTTGGTGGAGTCTGAGATGGCCATCAGCATCTTCTCCAAAGCCGTCTGGAGTCGGCGACTGATGCCCATTAGATATTCCTCGTTCTCAAGCTGTGTCCCCGCCCCCTGCAGCAGGCTGTCCATCATCTGCTGGGACATCTCCAGACCCTCATCAGCCTCCGTCTCTGCAGACCACATGCTCAAATCGTCTGCACCAGTTTCACTGGCAGGGCAGCTTTCTGCAGAGTGACCTGAAATGACCAGAGCAACAGAGGGCACAACATATCACACTGATGAAATAATGTTTTCCACAAGATGCCTAGAGCATTTTTACTGTGCAGTTTGAGTATTTTCCACCGGGGGGGGGGGGGGCTGCCTATCCATTTCACTTTTTAACAATATACAGGTATAAACTTTGGTGAAGGACCAACACAAGCTGGAAAATAATAGTCATGGAGCATATATTCATGACTTAACAGGATGCAGAGCAAAGCTACAAATGCAACCATAATGAAAGTGTAGGCATGTGCAATGTGCATGATCTGGTTCAAATGAGCGTACTTCACTCCTACAACTGTGTATTTCAGTAAGGTTACACAATGTCAGTCTTATTTAACTATTAACACAGCATGAAGCACATCTTAGTATCTGCAAGGACAGGCTTACAGTGGGCTACAGTTCCACACTTAATGTGGTGTTTTCAAGTTGTAATTTATGTCAAAACACATGATTAGATCAAGCGCTGCCACAGCTGCACGGGATCTATAAATATGCAATTAAACAAGGATGAACCACACACCAAGGATCAAGAGTTTTACCACAAATTAACCATTTACAAATTGTAAACTAGAAACTGTCAGTTTGTTTGGTTTTTTCCAGGGGTCAAATACTGGGTTAAGTTGCAGGTTTTCTACAGCAATTAAAGCAACATAAGCATCTGCAAGTGTCTTAAGTTCCCTTGAAAACCCTGCAAACCCAGTCTGTATTCAACAGTGCTGGAACATAATGTGTTACTACACCTTCTGCATTTTTCACTGCATGTTATTATGACTAACACTACGCTATATTCCGCCTTCTACAGTTCTATATTCATCCTACATTGAGACCAAAATGAAAAGGTGTAATGGAGGAGGTCTGGGTTTAATTTACATGTAGATGTAGGCACTTCCTGAATCAAATGATCATAGGTAATTACAACAATACTTTTTACATAATTATTTCTTATTTTATGACAACAACCCTGTGGTAAAATTCATGCAGTACAAGTTCAGTTTTAGGTTAAATGATCTATGATTATATTTCAGATCAAAATGGGAAAGGGGGAGCTTAATGATTTATTGATCTGTGATTTAACTATTATACAAGCCTGAGAGGCAAGTTATAATAAAATATGTACAACTCAAGCTCTGGCAAAGTCAGGATAAATGGAGTCCATACTGATGAGACCTTGTTATTGTAGAGTTCAACGTTAAAAAAAAAAAAAAAAAAAAAAAAATTAAAACCGATTTGTTTCAACAAACAACAATCACCAAAAAGTCCTGCATTGAATTTTTATTCCAGCTATCATTAATCTATTAAGAGAATAATGTCTGCATAAAAAATGCTGCAGAAATTCTTGTGTGTGTGTGTGTGTGTGTGTGTGTGTGTCTTCTTTTTCCAGCACAGACACCAACAAACTTCACTGCATTAAGGATCAGGTTTTTGTTCACTAAACAGCTTTACATTGACTTGGTGGGATATTATTATGTCACTAGTCTGTGTTATTGACAGAAGCTGTTAGTTAAAATTACACACAATGCTGCCAACAATACTCAGCATGTGACATAAGGACATTACAATGTCTCATGTCAGGGTAAGTGTGATCACAGTCAAGAGTTAAAGATCCAAAGCCAAAATAAACATCATATTGTTTGCACATGTTTGGATATTCAGCAACTTCAAGCTGTATTGGAATGCCAGTCTACACATCAATAAGATCAGACTCTACAATAATTCAAGTGGTTATGTTCTATTTTATTTTCTACTTGTGTTCTGTTAAGTTTCAGTTTTTGGTTGGTTCTAGTGTTTGCAGCAGCTCACTATAGAGGAAAGCATCAAACCAGCAGATGCTCTCCTCTAGTCCTGGTGTTACTTGCCTGCAGCAGCTCTGACTCTCTGCATGGTGGTATGAGGAGGCACAGTCTGCTGTCCTGCAGCTGAAGCATCGCGCAGACTCTGCATGTGGAGGCCCATGGTTTCTTCTGCTGCTGCTGTGGTCTTCAGGACGTCAACCAGAACCTGACTCAGCTTCTCATTGGCCTTACGCAAGAGGCTTCGGAAAGTAGCAAAACAATGTAAATTTAATAAAAAGCAGAGTAAAGGGGAGTTTATTGGATATCTGTACTGTTATCCAAAAGATTTATGTCAAATATCTACAAAAAAAGATCTGATTTGTCATCGATTTTGCAACTGTATTTTCTAAAACTCACAAGCCTAGATTATATGAAGACAATGGATTTATTGACTTAAAATGTTTAGTTTTCACCCTATTAGAGGAGCACAAAGTGAGCTATGAATGCATCTTTAACTACCTTTCTGCATCTTTATCAGACGACTCTCCATCATCCTGTGATGACAATCTTCGCCCACCAGCTGGTTTTATTCCTGGTGTCTCTGGCTCTTCCTCAACTTCTTGTCGACCATCTTCTCCCTTCTTTAAGGCCTGAACCGGCAGAAGAGAGAACACAGACAGCAGGCCCGTCATTGCAAAGTTGCAGATGGATAAAAACTCTCGACAGTAAAACACAGTGTGCCTTTTTGTGTGACCATTAGAAAAAGTGAATTCAGATAAGGCACAGCCAGGCACACATACACACTCCATACAAACACAGAGACGCACTTCTAACTCCCATGGAGCCCAGAGAAACACTACTATCTTTGTGCTGCTATGGCAACAGGTGCATCTGAGGCTAGACTCAGAGGCAATAGCTCTACCTTCTGGAGAAAGAGCAGAACTGCAGCTTTGCTTATCCTGTCAGTTCAGTCTGACAAATGCTACACTGTGCAGAGACTGGTACTGACAGAGATAACAATCAGATCATTCAACAAACACAAACATAAAAAAAATGTCAAAAACAAACATCAAATGGCTTGTTGTAATCTGTGATTTCCACTTAAGTGTTTTTTTAAACCAGATAATTTTCATTTTAAACTGCTTTATCCTTGAGAATCTTGAGGACATTGTTCAATTTTGTAATTT
Source organism: Ostorhinchus rueppellii (assembly GCA_030068375.1). Lineage (NCBI taxonomy): Eukaryota > Metazoa > Chordata > Actinopteri > Kurtiformes > Apogonidae > Ostorhinchus > Ostorhinchus rueppellii. Next base: position 38,114,817 of record JAQQZY010000003.1, read on the forward strand.
AGAAAATGAACGATAAAGTGCATACAAAGATTGTAACTGAGACTTCTATGAGTGTCTTTATCTGGACTAATTTCTTTGTAGTAAATTTTCATTAGTAAATTGAAAAGAGTGCACCAGAGCAAGTCATCTCACAAAGAACACTAGAGCTGACAGCCATGGCTATCACACAGTCAAAGCCTAATCATGCAGTAAATAGTATGTGAAAGCCTAGCAGGACTGAGATTAGCTCTGCGAAGACTGAGGTCCACTGTTAAAAAGATATCCAAATTAAATCACGGAAACCAGTTAATGCACACTGGATGTATGAAAAGTATGGATGACCTATATACAGATAAGTGTACTCAGTTTTAAAATGACAGCACTAAATGTGCATGGGGTAGGGTTTGGTTATGGACAGAGTTAAGTTACCTACATGTTTTATACTGCGCTCCCTGTTCAAACAAAGATTAAAAAAAAAAAAAAAAAAAAAAAATCAGACATTCAACAGTCAAATTATTGATTGTAATGTAGAAAATGGCTTTTTATTGTACTCTCACTAAAAGATCAAATGGTTTAATCAAAATAAAAGTACACAGAGAAGGTAAAAGCAAACAAAAATATGTTATTTCTCATTCAAAGGCAGATAATAATCAATAATACACCACATACAGAGTTCATTTAATGCAACACCTGCACTGCGACAAAGTGCATCTGAAAATTAATGACACAGCAATAAGGAATTCTCTGACGTTAATGAAACTTGGAACAGAGTGTAGTTGAAGTGGAGAGTAAATCAGTTTAACAGCTCAGTTTGCAGATACTAACCTGCTCCGGTTTTGCTTCAGTTTTCTGCAGCTCCAGCTTTAACTTATGGATCTCGGCATTCCTCTCCTCCAGCTCTCGTTCCAGTCTCTCCCTCTCTACTTCTTCCAGCCAGCCACCGGTCGTGGGCGATGCTCGGGGAGTTTCCTCATCATTTCTGCTCTCCTCAAGCTCCTCGTCATCCCACTGGGTCTGCATGGAGGTGCTTGTCTGGAAGGAGTGCTTGTTGATTCGAGCCAGTTCAGTCTTCTGTGCAAACTCTACGGACATCTGAACTATGGCCTGTTAGAAGATCAGCGCAGAGAACAATCATTAATGCAATATCCACCATGTGTATTTAATGTTTACTATTCAGGGAATGCCAATAGAAATAAACTAGTAACTAAAGCTGGTACAATATGTCTCTGGGACTAAAAAGTGCTGACATAAACTTAGTTCAGGATCACTTTTCCTTCAGGATCTTTTCAGACAACAATAATGCGCTGTACCACTGAACCTTAATGCACCCCGTTATCAACCATATACTAATACTTTTTTATTGCTTGAGTTATTCAATATATGGAGCACCATAGTGACAAAAATGAAGGTAAAAAATGAAGAAACAAAAGGAGTTTAAGAATTTAAGAACAAACAGCTACATGGATAAATTACAAGGGACATCAGGTTACAGCATGTCAAGAATAATAATATTAAAACAAACAAAAAAAACTCAAAAGTGGACACAAATAGTTCAATGACCCCATTCTCCTCAAAGTTCCCACAACATTGAAATCATGTGTGTATTCAAGTATGTACTCTGCACCAATGGAAAGAAAAGTATTCTTAATACAACTAAACTATCTCATATAATAATATAAATAAATTAATCTAGAAAGCAAATGATAGTGAAGTAACCTCATAACTAAAGTTTGTGCTTACTACTAGCAATGACAACAGTTACAGTCACTCATAAAATAAGGAAAACAATACTGAGCCTCTTGTGGGATATTCATTCAAACCAACGTTAGCTTGTTACTGATTTAATCTACCTGTTTTCAATACAAACTGTAATATCTCAGAATTCTCTTAAGATTGAATTATGTTTTCAGAGAAAAAAGATGCTTACTTCAGCTCTTTCTCTCATCCTCTTGTCTATTATTAATACAAATTTAGCTCATCAGGCACAATTAATATTAAAGATGACATGTTTGTTTACCTTTGCCACTTCCTCCTCCACTCGTTCCAGGTCAACCTGCCCGGCTGTCCCGGTGCTGTCCGTGGAGCTGAGATCCTCCTCTTTTCCTCCTCTGTCTTTGTGATGCTTGTCTCTTTTCTTCTCCTGTTCCCTTTCCTCCGTCAGTCTCTTCAGCTCGCTGCTGTGCTGCTCTTTGAGAGCCGCTACTTCTTGGACATACTTGTGGTACAGTGCTTTCCTCAGTGCCTGCAGCTGTGCTGTCAGGCCTGCAGACCTTGCAGACCAGCCCAACACCACACCTCCCTCTGACAACTCCTCCTCACCAAGGTCCTGATCCAAGTGCAGAAAAAAAATGAGGGTTAGAAATATAAGCAACTGAAAGCATTAGCAGCCATGTGATCAAACGAGCCAGATAACAGAGAATGACACTGTGGATAATACAAGTTCTTCAAGACTGTTCCTGAAATACACACGTCCTCTTATCTGTGGCTAAGCCCCGCCCACCCTTTAATATTGATAAATACACCGTTTTGTTCTATCCCTCCTCAAGGGATGATAAAACGATAAAGAGATGTCTTTAATTTCAGCTACATTTTTCCCTCATAAACTAACAGTGTTGTGTCTTGTGATGAGTCCTTATCTCTTCTGTTTCATAGTCATTTAGTTTTCAGCTCACCACTCACCTTACAACAAACATTTCAAACCCAAACATAGACTTTGCTTAAGGGCAACATTCCCTGTTTTTTTTCCCCACTTATTTTGACTGTTTTATGCCTGAGTCAGTCTTCTCTCCTGTCTTCCTGTCTGATGAGGATGCTGCGCTACAAACACATGAGCTAGTTTTGAGCCTGGTGCAGACCAGACTTACACACTATGAAGGAATGATAAAAGTGTATTGCGTGAAGGAACTGTGCTGCATTAAAGCCGTCTCTCATTCATGTCACTCCAAGAGGCCTTCTTTCATGCAGCTGCCAAGACTATAGTGTGTCCCTTGGTACATGAGTAACACGCTACACTGGTACGTTATGTAATGTGTAAGCCTTTTACTTGTTCGATACAGGACCCTTCGTACTGCTGCGCTACAGCAAAACGGAGGATTTAGGGCACATTTTAGCCTAAAGGCTGCTTCTGCCTCCTCCCATCAGCCCTTACTGTCATAGCTTCTTAATGCACATACATGTTTTAGCTCATAGTAAGATGTGACACATGTGACATAGGAAACTCAAATGAGGAAAAAATGTATCAGCCAAACCTTCAGCTCCTCCGGTTGCACTGCCATCCTCTCAGAGGTGGACTCCCTGGACAGGCTGCAATCAAAAACACAATGTCAGAATGAATTCATTAAGCTGCTGACAAAGGCCTCTGCTACTGATATTTCTTCTGCAGAAACACCATATTAGAGCGTCATTGTGTTATTATACTGGGTTTCCCAATATTTTTAAGCTTTACGGGCAGTACTCAAGTCATTGTGGACCCCACCAAAGTCAAATCAAAGTAAAATCAATGAAGAGAGCATCAAAATTAACTAAAGGTCTTGACAGCATTAATGAAACACACAGGATTTATAAGTGCACATATGTAAGATGTCTGAATATACAGGTATAAAACTGTATTCCTGTGTAACATCGTGAACATAGCTAGGGTTAGACAAAAAAAAAAAAAAGATGAAAATTTATGTACACTCATATTTCCAAGTCTAACAGAGGAGGGCAGCAGCATGTTATTTTTCACAGTAACAGTAGTTGTCTGTTTCTCCTTAGTCATGATGAGAGGCAGATCCAAAGAAACAAACAACCTGTATGGATAATGCGGCTCAAACTTACAATTTTATATCCTAATCTCTTTTCTTCACAAGCAGTGAAATAGCACTGCTGTTATTTCAGACTGAAATTGAATTTAATCAAAAACCAGAGGATGAATTTGACTCAAATACAAGCAGTTTAGATCATCACAGATGATTTTCATTTATTTATTTTTTTGTCAGAGTTTTGTGCTTCAAAGTGTACCTATTATTATTTGTCTTTGTTTTGGTGTTGTCCATATTTGAACAAAAAGTGATGTCTCCATACTTAACTTACAGATACAATGTCTTTTAAACATGATTTTATTCCCATTTTCTGTATTTATTTGTAACTACATTTTATACAACTTACAATTTATTGGTTGCAGAATAACCTCCTAAGTGGTTTAGATGTATGAATATTTTTTTATTTTCCATTTGTCAAAGCTTCCGACCTAATGAAATAGATCTAAAACTTCATCACTGATAAACTTTTGTGGTGCAGGTGTACTTTTTCACATACGCAGTTTTATTAAACTCTTGAATTGTTGTTTTAAAGAAGTAACCTCCTAATCATAATCTGATGTATGTTTACCTTTACCTGAAAGCCTAACTATAATATAAAGTGTGTTTTCACAGTGTCTTCACCTGAAGTGGGTCTGGCTGCCTGTGACCTCCTCTAGTCGCTGCTGCAGGATGACGAGCTCTGTGGCGTAACGCTCCTCTGTCTCCGTTGCCTGCTGCTGGTAGTGAGCTCTGAGATGTTCCATTTCCTGTCTGTGACTCTCCTCCAGCTGCAACTGCTGCTCTTGGGTTTCAGCTTTCATCTTCTGTAATTCCTCAGAAAGGGAGGTAGATGGTGCTCTGGCTCGCTCCTCCAGATCTAACCAAGGCACAGAGGAAATGAGAAACTCAATACACTCAGCTGGAATGCATCTAAGATTCAAATCAATTGCATTAAACTTTAATGTTTGATCCGGAAAAAACAGGTCACTGCAATGGCATCAATAAAGACACAAATGACACAATAATTAATTGTCAATGTTCAAAAAGTAAGCAGTGTAAAAATACAACCGCCTGGAACAAGTCTGAAATACTTAATAAATAAAAGTTCTTTAGTACCTACAGGTGCACTATCATTACTATGTTTAGGAAAATAGCCTTCATCAGGGCATTATACAAAACACATGCTCAATTTCACAGCCTCAGTGGATCATCAGACGCTAATTCTGACAATAATATGACAACAGCTGCCTCTCAGTATGGTTCAATAAATGGCAAAGGAAAAGCACAAGACAAGACGGGTAGATATTAAAAAATAAGAAAAACAAAATACATCATTTTGTTTTTCATGCCCCTGTCCTTGATCAGAACTTTACACACACATATGTGTGTCTGTGTGTGTGTGTGTGTGTGTGTGTGTGTATATATATCAATGGCACTGGCTTTAAGTGTTTGGCCCATATGTCATGTAAACCAACACAAAAACCTGATAAATCTTAGCTAAATCCTAACTTCTGTACATATACACATACCTTCCACACTAGAGACTGTGATTGTGTTGAAGTGTAGACGGACAGAAACTAAGACTTTTAGAAACAATGGTGCAGACACCTACATTGGCTGCCTGATCACTAACTAAACATCCCTCTGTCACACAAACCTTTCCACAAAAAACAAGACATCAGCCTCGACTACAATCTGTTACTTCAGCATGGATACTGAATTACAAGGGATTCTGTCTCTGTTGTATCAGGTAGCAGCTGTCGATCACTTCTATTCTACTTTTCATCACGTTAATACTGACTACATTCACGGTAAGACACCTGTTATTCAAGCAGTTTTCAGTCATTCCTACGTCAACAGTGTAACTTCAGACATACCTTCACTAGAGACAGGGCGGAAGGTGGAAACCTGTGCCTGCAAGTCAGAGATCTGCCTCTCACTGCTGCTTTTTAGATTGTCATATTCCTTTTTTAATTCCATCATCTGAGAGAGCAAAAACATTAATGTGATTCAGTAAGCTTGTAATCATCATCTGTGTAACTCATACAAACCCAGTGAGTACATGAGTTTACCTTGTCTCCATCAGCCCTGAGCAAAGCCTGGAGCTGCGACAATCGATGGTGTTCTTGTTCAATTGTCCCCCTCACCTGCTGAAGATCTCTGTAGAGCTCTGCAGTCACACAGATATTATGTTACCTTACACGTTACCATAACTGTTTATTTATTATCCAGTACTCATCACCTTAACTGTCTAGTATTATTTATTATCTATATACTGTATTACATCCGAGGTTAACATATATACTCTCCTTATCTATACAATCATGTATATAATTCGAATCCATCTGTATGATTTATATTCATGACCATCTGTAAATTTCACATCTCAAATCTCTTTCTTGGTAGCCCTTATTGTATATTTTTAGTCTTAATAGTTTTACTGTATACATTTAGCCTTGATTCTATTTTATTGTAACTTAATTGTATGTTTCTACTATTGCTGCTGGAACACCAGAATTTCGGTGGTTGGGATCAAGAAAGTGTGTATATTACAAAACCTTATACAGTCCAATTTGTGCATCTCGCCTTATGTCTCTTATTTGCATTTGTGTTATAATTTTACTTCTTACTTTCTTACTTAACTTTCATAAAATTTAACTTTTTCAAGAAATTTAGCTTAAGCTTTCACCCCTGCTGCATCCATAAAAACCACTGAGAAACATTCACATAAACAACAGCGAAAAACATTACATGGAGCAAGGAAATGCATAGTATAAACCATAGTCACAAAACATACTGCTAAAAAAACATTGATATTAAATACATAAGAACACGTTACATCCTATGAAATATAAAATACCTATTAAGAGAAATCAAATCAATAGAAACGTTTGATTTGTATTCATGCCATCCTTATTTCATCTGTCCAGTTTTCAAGTTTGGGTCAAAATGAGAGTTTAAAAGGGTTTATGTCTTAAAAAGTAATAATACTAATACTAATACCAATACCAACTAGAAAAGCACTCAGAGAGCGCAGACCTCCGCCAAGGTAGTGTTTGATCTTCACCAAAATCTAATCGATTGGT
>JAQQZY010000003.1:38151542-38164833 GCA_030068375.1 Ostorhinchus rueppellii
GTAGCTGGGATAGGCTCCATGCGACCCCCGTGACCCTAGTGAGGATAAAGTGGGTATAGAAAATGAATGAATGAATGTTTACATCAGGTGACTGCCTTTCTAAGCTTAGTATCTAGTGTTGCACGCTGCTGTAGCTACAGATCAAAAGACGAAAGACAAAAAAAAAAACTTAAAAGCAAGTGCAAGGATTTTTTTGTGGAAACAGAAGTTTTTTCAGAGACTCTCTACCTCTAAAGAGATTTCAGTGTATTGTGGCTGTCATCGTCAATGTCTGTAACAGAAACTAATGTTAACTTAAAAATGGAGTTAGTTAACATCAAATCACATCTATCTGCAGAACCAAACAGACTCCAGCACAAACAAGGATGCTTAAATCTGGTATAGTCTACCTACAACAAATTCCATTTAATATGCGGTCAATGACTTTATGCGTTTGTTGGCCATATTTAATAGATTTTAGCCATTGGTATTTCTTGTCTACTTGAGTATTACATATAATACCATAAGACCCAGAACTAACTAAACATTTCAATGTTTAGAATGACAGAAGTTTTATGAATACTTTTAGTTAACGTGTCTGTAAACATTATAAATCTCTATGCATGAATGTGAGGGAATTCTGAAAATATGTCTGACATATGTATGACATGTTCAGGTAAACTCAGAGGGACGCTGGCCCGCATGGAACCCTTCTTCTGCGCCCAATGCAGAACTGACTTCACACCTCACTGGAAGCAGGAGAAGAGCGGCCGGATCCTGTGTGAGCAGTGCATGACGTCCAATCAGAAGAAGGCTCTGAAGGCAGAGCACACCAACAGGCTGAAGAATGCCTTTGTGAAAGCCCTGCAGCAGGAGCAGGTCCGTTACAGGTTTTCCTCCCAAGAAATTATTTTCTCAACTGTTTCTGTTCAGGCCATTAAATTCCTCCTGTGAGTAAATGCTGCTGTGTTGAACTGTTTCCGCTGCTGAGTCAGTCTGCTCTGCATCTGCTACATCATAAAAAAAAAGCAGTACAGGTGGATATCATTAATTAAATATTGGCTTTGATACCATTTATTAAATTATATATCCTTCAGTACATATTTCCCCTTTTTAACAAAAAGAAAATTACAACCTATATCATGGTACAAATCTTTTCTTAACATTAGCTCCATTATTGACAAACTACTTAAACCACAACCCAATAAACGCTACAGTCTAGTCTGGTTTACGAGTTGTACCCTGATGGAAATGAGGGTGAATATTTCTGTTGCACAATGTCAGGATTGTCATTCTTCTTTCTACCATATGTGCATTATTGCTTTGAAAGAGCAGCAGCCTCTGAGCTGCACAGCTACACACTGAAAATGGCAAGTTTCAGAAAAAGACAGCTTTCATGCACAGTTGTAGTCATTTTAGTACCACAAATCACTTTGTGATGACAGAAGTTCCACCAAAATCGTTCCATATAGCATCCTGAGCTCAGTATCACACAACAACCAGTCAAACTGCCCAGATAACTTTTTCTTCTATTCCAGAATGATAGGGGAGGGTACCAGACAGAAATGTTGAGGTGGGTCTGATTATGGGAGACCAAGTATAAATACTATATACATGATTACATAACATTTACAAACAACTGCTGACAGATTACACCATACAGACATTACAGTGTTTAGTGCTGTCGTCTCACAGTAAGAAGGTCCTGGGTTTGATTCTAGCATTGAGTGTTCTGTGTGGAGTTTGTATGTTCTCCCTGTGTCTGTATGGGTTCTCTCTGGTTTCCTCCCACAGTCCAAAGACATCCATCTTGATAGTTTAACTGGTCAATCTGGCAACATGCCTTTGGTTTACCCTACCCTCTCCTATTGGTAGATGGGAGAGACTTCAGCATTTCCACAATTCTCCTGAGGATTAAGTGTCTCCTGTAATGAATGAGCTGTACCATGTCACTCTACACCATCAATTGCTTTTAGAGGATTATGTTCAGGAGTGATAAAAAGATTCCAAGTTTTAACCAGTGGCGTGTGTCTGAACTGACTGACAGGCTTTAGGTTCTGCAATTGGAGGCGAGCAACTTTAGCTCGGCCTGTAGGGTGTCAGGTGTTTGTTTGAATACTAAAACACTGAAGCACTACTGCCTTCAAACAACTGAGTCACAAAGTGTAAAATGTGTCAATGATGAAGTGATGTCTGTATTAACACTGTGTGTTTCCTCCATCAGGAGATAGAACAGAGGCTCCAGCAGCAGGCGGCCCTCTCCCCCAGCTCGGCCGCTACTGGCCCCAACTCCTCAAAGACTGACACCATGATCCGGCATCATGCCCTCCGCCAGGTACGCCATGCCACGACTTCAGACCCCAGCACCCTAAAGCTGTGGCGGTGTTTTTGTACAACCCTTGTATCTTCCCATCAACGTGAATCTTTTGTCAGCTTTTGCCCAGTTTATTGAAAGTAATGATCTTTAATTTCTAATGAAGAGAATAGCATAAAAACTAACTTTGTAATAAATTCACCATCAGTTCAGTTTGATGTGTCTTATGTTTTGTGTCACAGCAACTTTGGCACTGGGCCACCACCATCTAATCAGTTCATCTTTGAGTCCCAGTGAATGTTTGTGACAAATGTGAAAAATTCCCCCAGGGCCTTTTGAAATCCTATGTTTTCACACATAATGGAGGCAATAGACAGACCTATTAAAATCTGTGGATACATCTAACAACTTTTAAAAGTAGGTCAGGTTGACTTCAGGACATCAGGAAGATGAACATCACAAGCTTGTCTTCCTGCAGGGCCTGAAGGTCACATGACAGCGAACATTATACAAGTTTGTTGAGTGTTAAGCAGTTCTATCACAACACCAACAAAGAACAGTTTTTCCTCTTGTTTTGAAATACATATAACCGTAAGTATTTGGAACTGTGTTTTCATCACAGTGCGACTCTGACCAGTATGTTTTTCCTGTATCTTCAGGCTCCCCAGCCTCAGGCCTCCCTGCAGCGAGGTCTGTCCAACTCGGCACGAGGTGTCCTGTCCAACTTCGCCCAGGCTTCCCAGCTGTCTGTGGCCAGCAGCCTCATGGGTATGACCAGTGCCAAGCACTGTGGCAGCAGTGGAAGCAGCAGCAGCAGTAGCAATAGACTGCAGCATGACAGCCGTCGCCAGATTTACAACATCCCAGGTACCTCCAGCATGTGCACTGTCTCTGTTTTCTGTGGACCTTTAACAGGTTACTCTGTGTGGTTTCAATGTTATAGACAGTGCATTTTGAAATGAGTCCAGGTTTGTGTATTACTTTTATAACTTATACCTCATTAAACAGAAGTTGACAATTTTTTATTTTTTTTTATCAAGCAAGCCAAAGAAAGCTTGGTTTAGAAATGAAAACTGAAACAAGAATTGTTATTGAAAGACATTAAATTAGAAAAATACATCTTTCTTTGTTTACATGGGGTAGCACTGTGTTGCACCATGTGTAAAATCCAACACAGGATAGAACGATCCTGGGTCTTATTTTAGGGCAGAGTTTAGACACTGCCAACATTTTAATGGTTGCACCAGCTGAAATAGTTTCAACCTTGACTCAACATGTGGCTCCAATGTCACACTTAGGCTTCAGTAATCGTAAAGCCCTAAAATAAGTCCTCTGTAAAGTAATGGATGGTTAGTCATATCACTTTGTATGTGGAATAACTTGGAGGATGAGGATATCTGAAAAGTATAGCAACACTCTGTTCATGATAGATTAACCCATGTACATCTTTGGTGTTTTTACAATTTGTACTAGTACAAATACATAAGATTCATAATAATATTACCAGCTGGATGCAGACTCATGACATAACAAAGTTACAGTAAAAAATCTGGTAACTGCTAACTTTACACTGGACACTAAAGTTATAGGAGAAAAATTTGGAATGATCAATCACTAATCAAGTTTTGTCAGTATTTGTCATGAGGTGTCTTTTATTTATTTATTTTTTATTAAAGCTTCTCTTGTGTGTCTATTTTATAGTTGTTGATGTTTAATGTTACCTGATTTTAGCCATTAGTGTCTTCAAATCCATTTAGATTTGACAGACAACATGGTTATAGAACACTATTAAATTATTTGATAGTAATAAACACTGCTTAAATAACAGTGTCTTTAAGTGTTTGGCCATAAAATTGTCATTTTCTTCTACAGTTTTTCAGTTAGTTTAGACTTTATGGTAAAGTAGTTAACGCTGTCTGAGTTGTGCAGCCAAAATACAAAACTTAATATAAGTTTTCATTTTGTATTTGAGAGTTGCATACATCTGGTGCATCAGGCCATAGGTGTCCTTTCTCCATCTGAGGTTAATAAAGGCACAACCTATGAGATTAACTATAGTAGATCACATTGGTTTTGAAAATTCTTATACAATGTGCTTTTCGTGTGTGTGTGTGTGTGTGTGTGTGTGTGTGTGTGTGTGTGTGTGTGTGTCTGTGTCTCACCCTCACAGGGTTAAATATTGCCTATCTGAACCCAGCGGCAGTTGGAGCCCATAAGAGCTCCAGCTTAGCAGACCGGCAGAGAGAGTACCTGTTGGACATGATCCCACCTCGCTCCATATCGCAGTCCATCACCGGACAGAAATGAGCCCTGCCCTTTCGAAGCTACCCCACCCTTTGCTCTTACCCTACACTAAAGCACTCCCAGATCAGCCAGCCCCCCCAGCCCCTACCAGCTCCCCACCAGCTCCCCACCTCCCACCCCCATCGCATGCAGTGCCTGTCCGTGTGCCTACCTTAAACCAACCCATGAAAAACCACCGAGTCAGACAAAGACACTAAACTGTCAGTGCATTTCAAATTTTCTTACTATAGTAAAAATTCTTCGTCCGCGTTGTTTAACAATTATGATTCCCATTATTATCGCTGTTGGTAGCACTATTATTATACCTGCAATTACCTTTTTTTGCTTCAGTTACTATTACTCATTATGCTTTTTCTTTTTTATGTGTTTGGTCCATTTTTTTGTTTGTCTACTGTCATTTCTTGATTTCGGATGTGACGGTGAATCATGGTAGGGTCGCTTGAGGCCGTGATCATATAGGATTTTTTCTCCACTTAATTATAAAGCTAGATGTGAGTATTGCGAAGAACAGATGATCAACAGGGTGCATTCTGGTTGCTATGCAACATAAAGTTTAACAACTTTCAGTCTTTGTAATAAGTGTTTGTTCTCTAACTTGAAATAACAATGGAAAACAGTGATAGGAATGAAAAGACTAACGGCTTGGCATGCTCTTGAGAAGAGTAACAAGGCCATTAAAAATCTGGAGAATTTGCAGGGGTTCAGTTCTAAACTAAGCCCCATCATCTCTTCAGACGTGTCTGTTACAGAGCTGTTTGAAGTGACTTCCCAAATGTTGAGGTGACACCATCAGAGCTAATTAACTGGAAAATGACTGACAGAAGCTGCAGATGTGTTCAAAAGAGAATCCTATGTGATCAGAGTTTGGAAAAGCTTTTCTTTTGCTCGTCGGCTCCCACCATTCCCCACCAACAGGTCATTGTTTCCTCATCTGACGTCAGCCTCTCCCGTTACACGTTTCAACAGTTACTTGATGGATGTACGTGGGACAGTCTGTACTTGTACTAATCAGAACTGACAGATGCAGCAACGTCCCTATTGCACCTTCAGCGGACCAGCAGAACAATATCAGACTCCAGCACGGAGGGAGCTGATGTGTATGACATACAGAACTGCAACAGACCGGACGCAGTCTACAAATCCAGCTCATCCAGTATTCACCAGAGGGATGGTCTCAGAGAGAAGCAAGTTTATTGTCCCTCCTGGTCCATCCCATCTCACCATCTGCCACTGACACCCCCCACCCCACCCCCTGATCCTAAACCCCTCTTCAAACCCCTTTGGTTATCCAGTATGCACAGACTGAACCCTCTGACCCAGCAGCTCCTCTTGGCATCACAAGATCTTAATGAAAGTGAAAAGGACTCCAATCAAAAGGTTTGTGCACGTTTTGTGCATCCAAACCACAGATTCTGTACTTAGAAACCTTCAAATCTGGGCTCCTTTTCTTGTCATATTTAGGTTTTTAGATTTTCTGATTGTTGCCCCCTGCCCTTTTTTCTTTTACTTGTTTTATTATTATTATTTTATTATTATTTTTTGCGGCGTCTCCTAACGAATTGGGGGTGTACCTGAGAGGAACAAGCCCCCGGAGACGATAATAATCAACATAGCTAAAAACAGAAACTATTGAAATATCTGTATGGATTATGTATAGACACCTAGCTTCAGAGAAAAAAAATGTGGATGTGGATTTTATCTTTTGTGGAAGAGACATGGATCAATCATTGTGTGTATGCTCTGCACACAAGTTGCCTCACTCCAGAGGAGCACTTTGCATATTTCCAATTGGAAAATTTTTTTTAAAGGTAAAGAATGTTACAATTGAGAGTCTTTAAGGTCTGGGTGCTGGTTGCATTGTGGATTGTACCATGTAACAGGTGATGAATGCTCATTTACTCTGTGTAGATGTCAGATCTCATGTAGATTTTCACATCCATGGCGCCTGGTTTGTTGAATTGGTTTGGTCACTACAGCGTCTCACTGACTCACTGTGTGGAAAATACAGCAATAATTGGAAAAAAAAAAAACCCCACTCAGCTTATCTGTCAGTAAAACAACAGAGGTCCAAACTCAACCTGATCAAACATGGTGGCTGTAGTAAAAGTCATCATTCACCCTCTTCGATCGCATTGATAACATCTCATAATCACTCATGAGGTGAAGAAATGATTGACTTTAAAAGTGAAACCACAGAACATTGAAGTTGATGCTGATGATATGCAAATACTTTTTCAGTGTCGATTTCAATGAAGGTTTTGATTTATGTGCGTGAGATGATCATAAATGGTTTGAGCTGTCTTACATTGACTGTGCTCAGACAAAATCTTGCCTCTTTTATAATATAGGTCGTGAACATTGTCAACAACCAATAGGAGGACTCACTTCAGCACCAAACAGGAAGCAGCAAACTGATATATAAATGAAATGCCTAATGTCAGATTTACACAGACATAAAGCATCAGAATCCAGTCTGATGTTTGTTCCATCTGCAGAGAACTGATAGGGGTACTACAGACCAATTATTCATGGATTAATGAGGTTATTGTAGTTTTAGCGCCCCCTTACAGGCAGCACTGTGGGCTTATTCGAATATCTTTTTAATTTAGCATTTTTCTCTTTCATTCTCTGGAGTTAATAGCCCAGACTGAATGAATCTGCAGTAAACTCAGAATTTTACTCATTAAGTCATCAAATCTGAAGATCTAACCTTATTCTATAGGGATCAAGCTAAAATTCACACAACAACAAAAGACACAAGTATTCCAGTTAAAGTCTTGCAAATAGTGATTGAACACAATACCTGGTCCTACTCTGGGATTGTCTTGAGATATCAGAAGAATTACACTTTAGTCGAGTCTTAGTCTTTTCTAAGTAACTGTAAAATACATCACCTGTGGCCCATCAATGTGATAAAAATATATTTAAAGATGCACTAAATGGAACAGTAATGAAGCAGAGGTGTGCATGGGCTACAGATAGACCCATTGTAAGGCATTGACCAAGCAATGTTCGTTTTCTTCACATTCAGTCAGTAAGATGCTGTCCGCATTCACAAACTGGCGTCACGTTCCATCATCGAGCATCAGACGAAAGTTTCAGTTGGTCTTTGTGGGACATTTGTTCTCAGATAGTGGCGAGTCATGCAGTTCACCCATCCAGGCTCTACACTGACTGCAGCTACAGGGAAGCAGTGTGGAAAACCTCCAGTCCACTTTGATTTGCACGTTTTCTATGTTCAACTGTTTGGCCTGTTTCCGGTTTCCTGAACAGTCCAGACAGTTGTATGGGATGTGGCTATGATGACATGACTCTTCAGTTCAATATGCAAGTCATGATGTGATTCAGCTTCAGTTTAATCAGACTCCCCTGATGAAGGTTCATGTTTCCTGTAATGGATGATCTGGTTCTGTTGAAGACCTTCTGAAGAGGGGATGAATCAGCCCTGATGTCTCAAACTACAATGAAATTATGCAGATATTATCAAGAGTAAAAAACAGACAGACAGGTGGTCTAGACAGTTTAACACAAAAATATGTCTCCATGTTTCATTAGCGTTTTTGTGTGTCATTGGATGTAGTGTACCACAAGAGTTCAGCTCAAGTTGAAGTGCTGTTTGTAGTTTTTGGTTGTAGCTGTCAGTCACACATATTTACCCTCATGTAGAGACCAGGACTCGACTCGTGTCCCGGGGACTCAAAAAGCAGTAGCTCAGGCATTTCAGCAGTGTTCAGTCAGCGTGCAGTATTATTCATGGAACACCGAAGGCCGCAGGTTGTGGACTCAGTGTGGGTTTGAGATGGGAAAACTTAGCAGTTCACACACAACCCTGATTAATCAGCACAGCTTTAGTTTATGAAGAAGTGTCACGTCACATGACACCTCTGACTGGAACTGGTGAATGAATCATAAAGCTGTGCACAAAAAAAGGGAAAACATGGCCTTTACAACGTCAAACATCGTACCTTCAGAGGTTTTTCTTGTTAATGTGTTCGTCATGAATCCAGAATCCAGTCAGATTGTAAAGTGATGAAAACATGACGCACATTCAAGCAAGACTGATGCTGGTACAGGTGAAAGTAACCGAGCAATAATGTCTAAAACTTGACACTAAATGTTAATACCTGCACTCTCTAAAGTTGATTACCCTGTACGTGACTACATTACTGGGGTACATTTTCATATTACTCCCCTGTTTACATTTAGTGACAACTGAATGGCATCAGTGTTGTGGATTTTGATTGACAGCTAGTCTGACATCCCAGAATGCTCCACTGTAGTTCACCATCATTATTTAGTCCTTCTGTTCACCTGTACTTAACATCTGAGTTTCATCCCTCCCTCTTCTCCAAAAAACAAAACAGTCCACAAAGTAATAAAGGACATTACAGGGGCTTTGTCAACTTTTAGAAACTGTAAAAATGATACTACGCTTAGTGGCGGCCATGTTTGATTTTATCAAACATGTTTTCCTCTGCATTTAGATCAGAATGGAGACTCGGTGAATGCTGGTGTTTGGATCATAAATTCTCGTTGGTTGAAAATAGCTGACAGATGAACTCTGAACAACCCTTTAAATTATGTTTTCACATTTCAGAACATTTCTATTGGCTACAACTACCATTTAGTGCTATATGTTACGTGTTAGCGTGCTAATGCTAATGTAAGGCGCAGAATTTGTTAAAACATCTAAACATGAGCAGAGGAACAATTGTTATTAAAATAAAAATAAAGCTAAAAGACAACTTTGTCTTGACGGTTATGAATAGTTTACAATGGTTAAAACAATGGAAAAGAAACTAAAGCACTTTTTGTAGTAATGACCTTAGACTAGCAGAAGCTGATAGTGTTGGATATTCGTTTCATTGAATTAGCTCATAAGGTCTTTGACTAAACCTTTTAAACTAAACACAGTGACACTGCTGGGTTTTCCCTGTTCCTCTGTGTTGTTTCATATAAGCTCTCATTACTTGTCACAGTTCTGTTGGTATCTCCTTTTTTCAGGTAAAATAACAGGTAACATTTTTAACAAATTGCTATTTTTGCGAAGGAGGTGTTTATCAGTGACATGTTACTTGTGATATGTAACAGAATTTATCTTTTTTAAAGGTAAATGAATCAAGGCCTTCATAAAGAGTCTAGTTTTCCTCAGTTCAGTACAGTAATGCGTGGTATGGAAGGCAGAAACATTACCAGCCTCACTACAGTCATTTTTTTCAGGTATCTCATTGTATTTCTAACAGCAGTGAAGAGATTTGGGATGGAACTGCATCACCTGTGCACTTCTTCTCTGATTGTATTTCTTTTTATAAATCTGTGTCAGTGACCTTCATCGACCACAGTAGTTGGTGTTTGTGTGTGAGAAGGATGCGTTTCTGTTTAATTGCAGTGTAAAGTGTGTTTGAGGGACCCAGACCTGCCTGTTAATCGACCCACCCGACGGTTAACATCCCATTGAAATAAAAGATTTAGGCCACGACTATGAAACTACCTAGGATTAGATTCAGTTGTAACTTGTAAACTGAAGTTTACACTAATGGCATTTTTGTTTTATTATATAAAAGAAAAAAAGAAATCATGAATCCATTTTCCCTTTGGTGGAATGGTTGAAATTAGATGTAGAGATATACAATATTTTCATGATTTTTTAAATGTTTGGGGTAATTTTTTTACTACCACTCACGATTTGATTTTTAGCGATGTTTTCGTCATGCATCTCCTTCAGCAGCCAGGCTGAAAAAAAGCTCTCGTCTCTTGCTCTTTTGCAAATGCATCCACACACCTTTGTATTTAAACTGCAAATGCGTTTCCAAAATCGCAATTTTTAGATTTCAAAAGTCATTCTTTTTCTGATGTCTCTCGAATGAGTTCTGTTTTATTTCTATTGCAGTTTAAAAAAAAAAAA
Organism: Ostorhinchus rueppellii; assembly: GCA_030068375.1. NCBI lineage: Eukaryota > Metazoa > Chordata > Actinopteri > Kurtiformes > Apogonidae > Ostorhinchus > Ostorhinchus rueppellii. The sequence goes on from JAQQZY010000003.1 coordinate 38,162,045, forward strand.
AATAAACAAAATGTATTGACTATGAAATAAATGACACGATATTTGCTAGGTTTGAAGTAATAATGACTTATTGTACATAAGCATTTTTTCCTCCCTTGTACTGAAAAAAGAAATTAAATGGTTGTATATTGTGTAGAAAAGCAAACAAAAAGCCATGAATATTGTGAAGCTTGTCATTTCGTTTTGTGATCACTGTGTATTATTGTGTAACAAATGTGCAAAATGTTTGGGATTCTTTTTTCCCTCCTCTGCTTCTTAAAGCGCTCTCCCTGGATGCATTTGCTTTGTTTTTGGACTAGTTAGTTTGCAGGAAAACCATTCATTGATTCAGACAGCGGGGTCTGCTCTGGGCTACGGCATCTTTCATAGAAAATTAAAACGGTTGAACGGAATCATCTCCGGAAGGTGCTATAAAAGATAGAATCACTCTCAGATAAACAGAACCGACCCTTACATGAAGTTACTACTATCATCTACAGGTTTCAGGTGCTTATTTTTCATCAAACTAGATCACGTCCATTGTACATTTCTGCTGAACACCATCATCTGCTTTTTCTCAACTAGCTTTTTATGAATGTTTGAGCTTTAAATGTAGGTGGATCTTCAGTTTAAGGCAGTGCTGCAACTACTAGTTTCACATTAAAGTTCCTACAGTGCAAACAGAGAAAACATGTCTCATTTCTACTCCATTCAGGGAGGTTTTGATTCATTTCAGTTTTTGAGATTTCAGACTCTTTGACCTCACCTTCATACTTGAACCGTCTCTCTTTACAGAATCTTGCTGGGACTATTTCTTATAAAGTTGTTCTTGCCTGCAGATTTATAGTTAGTGTAACTTGCAGGGTTGATTTTAGAACAAGGTAAAAAGTTAATAGTCTATAGCAGGGGTATTCAAATCCAGTCCTCAATGTTTTAGATATTGCCCTCTTTCAGCACACCAGTTTCAATTACAGATCAACTCATCAAGTTCTGCAGAAATGTGTGTGTGCTGGAAGAGGGAAATATCTAAAATATGCAGGATACCAGCCCTCAAGGACCGGATTTGAATACCCCTGGTGTATAGAATCAGGTGTAAACCTCACAAACCCCTAAAAGTGTGGACAAATGGAACCAAAACTAAAATATCTATATTTGTTTTTCAGTAAGAGCAAAGGAATAAATGTGTTTGACAAAAAAGCATATATCACTGAAAGGAAATGTAGACAAAAGGTGATTTGATGATGTGATAAAGTGGCCTCAAATGTGTAAAAACTGAATTAAATCAGAAGTTTTCAGTCATTGCTCAAAGCTGAGACTTAACGTTCATTTAATGATGTTCAGTCTCTGTTGGAAAATCCCATCACATGTTGATCTTGCATGCATGTTCAAAAGCTCATGTGTGCTGTTCTACGTCATTTTCACCTGAATCTCTGGTCGTTTTCCTGCCGACACCCGTATGCTCCTCTACCGTTTGGCTTTATATTCTTAGTTGTTGCTAATGCAGGGAAACATTTAGTTGCAAAATCATTTTCTATCAATTTTAACCTGTAAAGCATTTCTTTTTGCATAATGATGACAATGTTGCAAATAAACATCTGGGGAAGCAGAAACAGAAAAAAAAAATTGAACGGAGACTTTGAAGTCCTTTTTTTTGTTTTGCTTACGTACATCAATCCTGACCTTTTGCACATACTTGATATTTAACAGTCTTCAAAAAAAGTAAAAGAAAATAATGCTGTTTGAATACTGCCAGTTGATTGACAATTATGCATTGATTGAAAAAATAAGCTAATTTTGGAGGAAATAACTTTGTAATATTTATCTCTTGCAAGCTATGTTTAATAAAGGTTGAAACAATTTGCTTCCAAGTGTGACTTCATTAACCTTGTTAAAGGACATCAACACTGCAGATCCATGTAACTGCATTTACATTGACTGTTACACCCCATTTAACCACTAGATGGCAGTAGAAAACCATGAGTTCTTAAAGATTTTTGATTTAATGCATTTTTTCCCCCCCTTTTATTTGCATATTAAAAATAAGTTTCCCACGCTGATGTTTGTACCATTTTTTTCGGTATAGCACACCATATATGACTATTATTTTACATTTTATATTGTATTTATGATTATTCTTCTAATTTAACACACACAAATGATACTTCCTTTACCATCAGAAACCCATACATGGACATTAAAACAGTTTAAAATGTGAACTTGCAGCAGCAAAATTGCAGTAAAACCAAGCTATAAACAAATACTGAACATATGATTTTGGATCACATGAGTGTAATTATATACTCAGTACAAGTAGATGTTCATGGAAATGATTTTATACAAAGGAGTTGTGTTGAAAGAAGGATGATGACACAAAAAGAAGAGAAAAAGCAGTTTTTATCAGCAAATTTGATCAAATGTAGGCGCTGTGAAAGCTTTTTTCTGCAAAATCTGACATGAAACATGAGATTTTAGCACATTTCCTGAAAGAAACCTCTAAAAATTTAAACATTAGATATAATCTGGTACTGTAATGAAGTAGTTTTCACTTATCTGTAGTTTTCTTGATTGCACTGATTTTCTGACTTCTTTCTCCTCCATACTTTTCAATCAACTATACGTACTTGAAATTTATGGTAATAACGTTAACACACATATCTGTACTTTTTTTATTTTGTACTTTGCATTTCTGATGTTTTCGACAGGTTGATTAATCTAGTTTTTATGCAGTTACAGTCAATCAATCAATCAAAACTTTATTTATAAAGCACTTTTTCTACAATAAATGCAACACAAAGTGCTGGACAGAAAAA
>JAQQZY010000004.1:0-16590 GCA_030068375.1 Ostorhinchus rueppellii
CCGCTATTAAGGGTTCGTTTGTTCAACGATTAAAGTCCTACGTGATCTGAGTTCAGACCGGAGCAATCCAGGTCGGTTTCTATCTATGACATGCTTTTTCCTAGTACGAAAGGACCGGAAAAAGGAGGCCCATGCTACAAGCATGCCTCCCCCTCACCTAATGAAGGCAACTAAATTAGACAAGAGGGCATGACATGGAGTCTAAAAGTAAGACTTGTTGGTGTGGCAGAGTACGGACAGTGCAAAAGATTTAAGCTCTTCCTACAGAGGTTCAAGTCCTCTCACCAACTATGACTCCCCGACTTATTAACCACATTCTCACCCACCTCCTTAACCCCTTGGCCTACATCGTCCCTGTGCTCCTAGCAGTCGCATTCTTTACCCTCCTCGAACGAAAAGTCCTGGGGTACATGCAACTCCGTAAAGGGCCTAACGTTGTAGGACCCTACGGCCTTCTTCAACCCATCGCGGACGGGGTGAAGCTTTTCATTAAAGAGCCCGTCCGCCCATCCACCTCCTCCCCAGTACTTTTCCTCTTAGCCCCCATGCTCACCCTCACCCTGGCTCTCACCCTCTGAACCCCCATGCCCATGCCCTATCCCCTCACCGACATTAACTTGGCAATTCTATTCATTCTTGCCCTCTCTAGCCTGGCAGTATATTCCATTCTTGGCGCTGGCTGGGCCTCCAACTCAAAATATGCCCTAATTGGGGCCCTCCGGGCAGTTGCCCAGACCATTTCCTATGAGGTTAGCCTGGGACTAATCCTACTCAGCACCATCGTCCTTGCCGGTAATTTCACACTTCAAACGTTTGCCACCGTCCAGGAAGCCATCTGGCTTATTGCCCCAGCCTGACCACTTGCCGCAATATGATACATCTCAACCCTAGCGGAGACCAACCGGGCGCCCTTTGATCTTACTGAGGGCGAATCGGAGCTAGTTTCAGGCTTCAATGTCGAGTATGCAGCGGGCCCCTTCGCACTATTTTTCCTCGCCGAGTACGCCAACATCCTCCTAATAAACACTCTTTCCGCGGCCCTCTTCCTAGGGGCCTCCCACTTCCCGGCAATTCCACAACTCACCACCATCAACCTTATAATTAAGGCAGCCCTCCTATCTGTCGTGTTTCTCTGGGTCCGCGCATCCTACCCCCGCTTCCGTTACGACCAGCTCATGCACCTAGTATGGAAGAACTTCCTTCCCCTCACCCTTGCCTTAGTTATCTGACACCTCTCCCTCCCCATTACGCTGGGAGGCCTCCCCCCACAATTTTAACCGGAGCCGTGCCTGAATTCTAGGGGCCGCTTTGATAGAGCGAAACATGGGGGTTAAAGTCCCCCCGACTCCTTAGAAAGAGGGGATTTGAACCCCACCTTAAGAGATCAAAACTCTTAGTGCCTCCACTACACCACTTCCTAGTTAAGTAAGCTAAATAAGCTTTCGGATCCATACCCCGAACATGCAAGTTAAAACCCTGCCTTCACTAATGAACCCCCTTATTCTAGCCACCCTCGTCTTTGCCCTCGGCCTTGGGACTACAATTACATTCGCTAGCTCTCACTGGCTAATTGCCTGACTAGGCCTAGAGCTCAACACACTAGCCATCCTGCCCCTAATAACCCACCACCCCCACCCCCGGGCCGTGGAGGCCGCCACTAAGTACTTCCTCATTCAAGCCGCAGCGGCCGCCACCCTTCTATTCACCGCCACAACCAATGCGTGGATTACTGGACAATGAGACATTCATCAAATGACCCACCCCCTCACGACTTCAATCATTACCCTCGCTTTGGCCATAAAACTTGGACTTGCCCCCGCACACTTCTGACTCCCAGAGGTCCTCCAGGGTTTAGACCTTACTACCGGCCTGGTGCTCTCCACTTGACAAAAGTTAGCCCCCCTTTACCTGCTACTCCAAATCCCCCACCACAACCCCACACTACTTACCACAATAGGCCTCCTATCTACGCTAGTCGGGGGCTGAGGTGGGCTCAACCAAACGCAACTGCGCAAGATTCTTGCCTACTCCTCGATTGCCCACCTGGGCTGAATGATTCTTATCCTTCAATTCTCCCCCTCCCTGACCTTCCTCACCCTCACCCTCTACATTACTATGACCTTCTCTGCCTTCATTATCTTTAAAACTAACAAGTCAACAAACATCAACTCCCTAGCTACATCTTGGGCCAAGACACCAGCTCTCACCGCCATCACCCCCCTCATCCTACTGTCCCTAGCGGGGCTACCGCCCCTATCAGGATTCATGCCAAAATGGTTGATCCTTCAAGAACTGACTACCCAAGGACTACCCCTTATCGCCACCATTACTGCACTCTCCGCCCTCCTTAGCCTCTACTTTTATCTCCGAATCTCCTACGCCCTCGCGCTAACCACCCCACCAAACACTCCCACAGGACTCTCCCCATGACGACTCTACACAACCCAAAGTACCCTCCCGCTCGCGATTACAACAGTAGTTGCGCTAGCCATTCTTCCCCTTACGCCCCTAATTATCACCCTATTCACCCCCTAGCGTGGGCTTAGGTTAACATTAAGACCAAGGACCTTCAAAGTCCTCAGCGGGAGTGAAAATCCCCCAGCCCTCGGGTTAAGATCTGCAGGACTCTACCCCACATTTTCTGCATGCAAAGCAGACGCTTTAATTAAGCTAAGACCTTTCTAGACAGGCAGGCCTCGATCCTACAAACTTTTAGTTAACAGCTAAACGCTCAAACCAGCGAGCATCCGTCTAGTTCTTCCCCCGCCCTCGGGCGGGCAAAGAGGGCGGGGGAAGCCCCGGCAGGCGCTAGCCTACCCCTTCAGATTTGCAATCTGACGTGCGTCACACCCCGGAGCTTGATAAGAAGAGGACTCAAACCTCTGTCTATGGGGCTACAACCCACCACTTAAACCTCAGCCATCTTACCTGTGGCAATCACACGTTGATTCTTTTCCACTAATCACAAAGACATCGGCACCCTCTACCTAATCTTTGGTGCCTGAGCCGGAATAGTCGGGACGGCCCTAAGCCTACTTATCCGGGCTGAACTAAGCCAACCCGGGGCCCTTCTCGGAGACGACCAGATCTATAATGTAATCGTCACAGCGCATGCATTTGTTATAATTTTCTTTATAGTAATACCAATTATGATTGGGGGCTTTGGCAACTGGCTAATCCCCCTAATGATCGGTGCCCCCGACATGGCATTCCCTCGAATGAATAACATGAGCTTCTGACTTCTTCCCCCCTCATTCCTACTTCTGCTCGCCTCCTCCGGCGTAGAAGCGGGGGCAGGAACAGGATGAACTGTCTACCCCCCTCTCGCAAGTAACCTTGCCCACTCTGGGGCCTCTGTAGACTTAACAATTTTTTCTCTGCACCTCGCAGGCATTTCCTCAATTCTGGGGGCAATCAACTTTATTACCACAATCATTAATATGAAACCCCCTGCTATTACCCAATATCAGACCCCTCTGTTCGTATGAGCGGTCCTCATTACTGCTGTACTTCTCCTTCTCTCCCTACCTGTTCTAGCTGCCGGAATTACAATACTTCTTACAGACCGGAACCTAAACACAACTTTCTTTGATCCAGCAGGAGGGGGTGATCCAATTCTTTACCAACACCTGTTCTGATTCTTTGGGCACCCAGAAGTGTATATCCTCATCCTGCCCGGCTTCGGTATAATTTCCCACATCGTTGCCTACTACGCGGGGAAAAAAGAACCTTTCGGGTATATGGGCATGGTCTGGGCCATGATGGCAATTGGCCTCCTAGGCTTCATTGTTTGAGCCCACCACATATTCACAGTAGGCATGGATGTCGACACACGGGGCTACTTTACATCTGCCACAATAATCATCGCTATTCCTACAGGAGTGAAAGTATTCAGCTGGCTGGCCACCCTCCACGGGGGCTCTGTCAAGTGAGAAACCCCTCTCCTATGGGCCCTGGGCTTCATTTTCCTCTTTACAGTGGGAGGTCTGACAGGGATTGTTCTAGCTAATTCTTCTCTGGATATTGTCCTGCACGATACATACTACGTAGTAGCCCACTTCCACTATGTCCTGTCAATGGGGGCTGTCTTTGCCATCGTTGCCGCCTTCGTCCACTGATTCCCTCTCTTCACAGGCTATACCCTTCACAACGCCTGATCCAAAATCCACTTCGCCGTGATGTTTACGGGGGTTAATCTAACATTCTTCCCTCAACACTTCCTGGGGCTAGCCGGAATGCCACGTCGATACTCAGACTACCCCGACGCCTATACCCTATGAAACACTGTCTCTTCTCTAGGCTCCCTAGTCTCTCTAGTAGCTGTAATTATGTTCCTGTTTATCATCTGAGAAGCATTTGCCGCTAAACGTGAAGTCCTGTCCGTTGAGCTAACCGCAACCAATGTAGAGTGACTACACGGCTGCCCTCCGCCCTACCACACCTTCGAGGAACCCGCCTTTGTTCAAGTTCAAGCAGACTAACGAGAAAGGAAGGAGTCGAACCCCCATAAACTGGTTTCAAGCCAGCCGCATGGCCACTCTGCCACTTTCTTAAAGACACTAGTATAATTTGACAGTACACTGCCTTGTCGAGGCAGAATTGTGGGTTAAATCCCCGCGTGTCTTGGACCTAATGGCCCATCCATCCCAGCTTGGTTTCCAAGACGCAGCTTCGCCTGTTATGGAGGAATTCCTTCATTTTCACGATCATGCCCTCATAATTGTACTCCTCATTAGCACCCTTGTCCTTTATATTATTGTGGCCATAGTTACTACCAAACTCACTAACAAAAACATTCTTGACTCCCAAGAAATTGAAATCATCTGAACAATCCTTCCTGCAATAATCCTCATTCTCATCGCCCTCCCCTCCCTACGAATTCTTTACCTTATGGATGAAATTAACAGCCCTCATTTAACTGTAAAAGCCCTTGGTCACCAATGATACTGGAGCTACGAATACACTGACTATAACGAACTCGGTTTTGACGCATACATGGTTCCCACCCAAGATCTGCCAGCTGGGGAATTCCGCCTACTAGAGACAGACCATCGAATAGTCGTCCCCGCTGAGTCCCCCGTGCGGATACTTATTTCCGCAGAAGACGTCCTCCACTCCTGAGCGGTCCCATCCCTAGGAGTTAAAATAGATGCAATCCCTGGACGTTTAAATCAAACTGCCTTCCTAACGTCCCGACCAGGAGTATTCTACGGACAATGCTCTGAAATCTGCGGAGCTAATCATAGCTTCATACCCATCGTGGTAGAGGCAGTACCACTGCAAGCATTTGAACACTGATGCTACCAAATACTTGAAGACGCCTCACTGAGAAGCTTATACGGACAAGCACTAGCCTTTTAAGCTAGAGACAGGTGGGTACCAACCACCCTCAGTGATATGCCCCAGCTTAACCCGGCACCTTGGTTTATAATTCTTGTTTTCACGTGACTCGTCTTCCTAACTGTACTTCCCCCCAAAGTCCTAGCCCACAACTTCCCCAATGAACCCACGCCCCAAAGCGCCCAAAAAGCAAAGACAACACCCTGAAACTGATCATGACACTAAGCCTTTTCGACCAATTTATAAGCCCTGTGCTCCTAGGTATTCCCTTGATGGCTTTGGCCCTCCTCCTCCCCTGACTGCTTTTCCCAGCTCCCACCTCTCGATGAGTCCACAACCGCCTTCTAACCCTTCAGAGTTGATTCATTAATCGGTTTAACTCTCAACTATTCCTCCCTATTAATACACCAGGACACAAATGAGCCCTAATCCTCACCTGTCTAATACTTTTCCTCATCTCCATTAATATACTAGGCCTCCTCCCATACACATTCACACCCACCACGCAACTCTCCCTCAACCTAGCATTAGCAGTCCCTCTCTGACTGGCCACTGTCCTTATTGGCATACGCAATCAGCCTGCCCATGCCCTAGCCCATCTTCTTCCTGAAGGTACACCCACCCTTCTTATCCCGATCCTTGTCATCATCGAAACGATCAGCCTATTTATCCGCCCCTTAGCCCTAGGGGTTCGACTCACAGCAAACCTGACAGCCGGCCACCTCCTCATTCAACTAATTTCCACCGCCACATTTGTCATGCTCTCCTTAATACCATCAGTAGCAGTGTTGACGGTAATCCTACTTTATCTCCTTACCGTACTAGAAGTGGCCGTTGCAATAATCCAAGCCTACGTCTTTGTCCTCCTTTTAAGCCTCTATCTACAAGAAAACGTCTAATGGCCCATCAAGCACATGCATACCACATAGTAGACCCCAGTCCTTGACCACTTACAGGAGCCGTCGCCGCCCTTCTGATGACATCTGGCCTAGCCATTTGATTTCACTTTAATTCCATAATCCTTATGTATCTAGGCACAATTCTCCTCCTACTAACAATGTACCAATGATGACGGGACATTGTCCGAGAGGGAACATTCCAGGGACACCACACACCCCCCGTCCAAAAGGGCCTACGGTACGGGATAATCCTATTCATTACATCAGAAGTCTTCTTTTTCCTTGGCTTCTTCTGAGCATTCTACCACTCAAGCCTGGCCCCCACCCCTGAGATCGGAGGATGCTGACCGCCCACCGGCATTTCAACATTAGACCCCTTCGAGGTCCCACTCCTTAATACCGCTGTCCTACTTGCCTCAGGTGTTACTGTTACTTGAGCCCACCACAGCCTTATGGAAGGAAAGCGGGTCCAAGCAGTCCAATCCCTTACCCTCACTATTCTTCTCGGGTTCTACTTTACTGTACTTCAAGCACTGGAGTATTATGAGGCCCCATTCACCATTGCAGACGGAGTCTACGGTGCCACTTTCTTCGTGGCCACTGGCTTCCATGGCCTGCACGTCATTATCGGATCCACTTTCCTTGCCGTATGCCTACTCCGACAAATCAAGTACCACTTTACCATACAACACCACTTCGGATTTGAAGCAGCAGCCTGATACTGACACTTCGTAGACGTCGTATGACTTTTCCTCTACATCTCTATCTACTGATGAGGCTCGTAATCTTTCTAGTATTAGATAGTACACGCGACTTCCAATTGCAAAGTCTTGGTCAAAATCCAAGGAAAGATAATGAATCTTCTTACAACAGTAATATTTATCACAGCCGCCCTTTCCGCCATTCTCGCCTTTGTCTCCTTCTGACTTCCCCAGATGAACCCAGACCAAGAGAAGCTCTCCCCCTACGAATGTGGATTCGACCCGTTTGGCTCTGCCCGACTGCCTTTCTCCATACGATTCTTTCTGGTTGCCATTCTATTCCTCCTCTTTGACCTGGAAATCGTCCTTCTTCTACCCCTCCCTTGAGCAAACCAACTCCCCACCCCCCTCTCCACCTTTTCCTGAGCAGCCGCCATCCTCATCCTCCTAACCCTAGGCCTTGTCTATGAATGACTACAGGGAGGCCTAGAATGGGCCGAATGGACAGCTAGTACAAATAGAATACTTGATTTCGACTCAAGAGATTGTGGTTTGAGTCCACAGTTGTCCTATGCCTCTATCCCACCTAGCCTTCACGATCACCTTTCTTACCGGACTTTACGGACTAGCGTTCAACCGTATTCACCTCTTATCAGCCCTCCTTTGCCTAGAGGCAATGATGCTGTCACTATTCTTGGGTCTTTCCCTATGAAACCTCCAACTAGGGGCCACCGGCTCTGCCTCCACACCCATTATTCTCCTAGCCCTCTCTGTTTGTGAAGCCAGCGCTGGCCTAGCCCTTCTAGTAGCAACCGCTCGGACCCACGGCTCGGACCGGTTAAAGAACTTAAATCTCCTGCAATGCTAAAAATTCTTATCCCCACACTTATGCTCGTCGCAACAACCTGAGGAGCCCGACCAAAGTGGCTCTGGCCAACTGTTCTTGCACACAGTCTCCTAATCTCAATACTGGCGTTAACCTGATTTGCGCATACTTCTGAAACAGGTTGAAAATCACTTAACTCCTACATAGCCACAGACCCCCTCTCATCCCCACTCTTGGTACTATCATGCTGACTGATACCCATCATGCTCCTTGCAAGCCAAAACCACCTGGCCCACGAACCAATCAACCGCCAACGAACATACATCTCACTCCTGGTCTCCCTACAAACCTTCCTCATCCTGGCTTTTGCCTCGACTGAAGTTGTCTTGTTCTTCCTGATATTTGAAGCCACTCTAATCCCCACACTTGTAATTATTACCCGCTGAGGTAGTCAGGCCGAACGACTGAATGCGGGAACATACTTTCTTTTCTATACCCTCGCGGGATCTCTTCCCCTTTTGGTCTCCATCTTGTACCTCCAAAACTGCTCTGGGACAACCTCTCTCCTCATCCTGCACTACTCCCCAGCCACCCCAATATCCTCATTCGCAGACAAGCTCCTATGAGCAGGCTGCCTCCTGGCTTTCCTGGTAAAAATACCTCTTTACGGCATCCACCTCTGGTTACCCAAAGCACATGTAGAAGCCCCCATCGCAGGCTCAATAGTCCTAGCGGCTGTGCTTCTAAAACTTGGGGGCTACGGGATAATACGAATTATGGTAGTATTAGAGCCCCTTACTAAAGAACTCTCCTACCCTTTTATTATCCTAGCCCTCTGGGGGGTTATCATGACCGGTTCTATTTGCCTTCGCCAAACAGACCTAAAATCACTAATTGCCTACTCCTCTGTTGGTCACATAGGACTAGTGGCCGCAGCAATCCTAATTCAGACACCCTGGAGCTTCACGGGAGCACTCATTCTAATAATTGCCCATGGCCTAACATCATCTGCCCTATTCTGCCTAGCTAATACCAACTACGAGCGAACACACAGCCGCACCATGCTACTTGCACGGGGCCTACAATCGATGTTACCTCTCATGACATCATGATGGTTCCTTGCCAGCCTAGCAAACCTAGCACTCCCCCCTCTACCCAACCTAATAGCAGAGTTAATAATCATTACCTCTCTAGTTAACTGATCCTGATTCACCCTAATTCTCACCGGCCTCGGAACCTTGATTACCGCCGGCTACTCGCTCTACATGTTTCTTATGACACAACGAGGCCCCCTCCCATCGCACATCCTTGGAATTGAACCATCGCACTCCCGAGAACACCTCCTCCTCGCCCTCCACCTCTTCCCCCTTCTCCTACTCATCCTCAAGCCTGAACTCATCTGAGGATGAGCATTCTGTAGACATAGTTTAGCTAAAATCTTAGCCTGTGGTACTAAAGAGGGGGGTTAAAATCCCCTTGTCCACCGAGAGAGGCTCGCAGCACCAGGGCCCGCTAAGCATCTGACTTCTCGGTTGAACTCCGGGACTCACTCGACATAAGCTCCTAAAGGATAACAGCTCATCCGTTGGTCTTAGGAACCAAAAACTCTTGGTGCAAATCCAAGTAGTAGCTATGCACTCCTCTTCACTAACAATAATGTCGAGCTTAATTGTAATCTTCTCCCTTCTCCTCTACCCCCTGCTCACCACCCTCTCTCCTAACCCCACCCCCCCTGACTGAGCACTTGCGCAAGTAAAAACAGCCATCAAAATAGCTTTCTTTACCAGCCTCCTCCCTCTTTTTATTTATCTTTCTGAGGGAGCAGAGAGCATCACCACTACCTGATCCTGAATGAATACCACAACCTTTGACGTTAACATTAGTTTGAAATTTGACCATTACTCCATCATCTTCATTCCCGTAGCCCTTTATGTAACGTGGTCTATTCTAGAGTTTGCTTCCTGATACATGCACTCGGACCCCAACATAAACCGGTTTTTCAAGTACCTCCTCATCTTCCTTATCGCAATAATTGTACTAGTTTCAGCAAACAATATGTTCCAGCTCTTTATTGGGTGGGAAGGCGTGGGCATTATGTCTTTTCTCCTAATCGGGTGATGGTATGCACGAGCGGACGCAAATACAGCTGCCCTCCAAGCAGTTCTCTATAACCGAGTGGGCGACATCGGGCTTATCTTCTCGATGGCCTGAATGGCAACTAACCTTAACTCCTGAGAAATACAACAAATCTTCTCAGTTGCCAACAACTTTGACCTAACATATCCTCTTGTCGGCCTCATTGTTGCCGCCACCGGCAAGTCTGCCCAATTTGGACTCCACCCCTGACTTCCCTCTGCCATAGAGGGCCCAACCCCGGTCTCCGCCCTACTTCACTCAAGCACAATGGTCGTAGCGGGCATTTTCCTACTTATCCGAATGAGCCCTATACTAGAAGGAAACCAAACTGCCCTAACCATCTGCCTCTGCTTAGGGGCCCTCACAACCCTATTTACCGCAACCTGCGCCCTTACCCAGAATGACATCAAAAAGATTGTTGCATTCTCAACATCGAGTCAACTAGGCCTAATGATAGTCACTATTGGCCTGAACCAACCCCAACTAGCATTCCTTCACATTTGCACACATGCCTTCTTCAAAGCAATGCTCTTCCTATGTTCCGGCTCAATTATTCACAGCCTGAACGACGAACAGGATATCCGGAAAATGGGCGGAATACACCAACTAACCCCATTCACCTCCTCCTGTTTGACCATTGGAAGCCTTGCTCTAACGGGCACCCCATTCTTGGCGGGCTTCTTCTCTAAGGACGCCATCATCGAGTCCCTGAACACCTCCCACCTAAACGCCTGGGCCCTCACACTTACCCTCCTGGCTACGTCTTTTACCGCTATCTACAGCCTTCGAGTAATTTACTTCGTATCCATGGGTCAACCTCGATTTCCCTCATTATCGCCTATCAACGAAAACGACCCGGCCGTCATCAATCCTATCAAACGCCTGGCCTGAGGAAGCATCGTCGCCGGCCTTATTATCACTTCCTCCATCACCCCGCTAAAGACACCTGTAATGACTATGCCCCCCCTACTTAAACTAGCTGCCCTCCTCGTTACAGTCCTAGGACTCCTCACAGCACTAGAATTAGCCTCCCTCACGAGCAAACAACTTAAACCCACCCCCAAACTGGCCCCCCACCACTTCTCGAACATGCTAGGCTTCTTTCCTACCATCGTCCACCGACTACCTCCCAAGCTTAACCTCACATTGGGCCAACTTGTCGCCAGCCAAACAATCGACCAAACCTGACTAGAAAAAACAGGCCCTAAGGCTATTACTTCCCTGACTCTTCCTCTCGTCACCACAACCAGCAACGCGCAACAGGGCAAGATTACGGCCTACCTTGTCTTCTTTACCCTGTCCCTAACACTAGCCATGATACTGGTACTCACCTAACTGCCCGAAGAGCCCCTCGACTGGAGCCCCGGATTAGTTCCATCACCACAAATAGCGTCAACAGCAGCCCCCACCCACATGCTATTAATCCTCAACCTCCTCCCATGTATATATATGCCACCCCCTCCATGTCGCCTCGGCATATGCCGAGCGTCTCCCCTTCAAACATAAAGTCGCCAGACTCTGCCACTCGACCCAACAGAACGCCCCCCACCAAGGCAGCACACAAGAAAACCACTAGATTCTTCAACACCCCTCAAGACCCTAGAGTCTCGGGGTAGGGATCCGCAGCCATAGCCGAAGTATAAGCGAACACCACCAACATCCCCCCCAGGTAGACTAAAAGAAGAATGAAACACAAGTACGAAGCACCATGCCAGAACATTACGGAACCTCCTATGATCGCCACAAACGCCAACCCCAGAGCGGCAAAGTAAGGAGAAGGATTAGCAGCTACAACAACCGTCCCTACAACCCAACCGAAAAGAAATAAAGACACAATAATGGACATAGTTTCCACCAGGATTTTAACCAGGACTAATGACTTGAAAAACCACCGTTGTTATTCAACTACAGAAACCACTAATGGCAAATCTACGAAAAACCCACCCACTCTTAAAAATCGCCAACGACGCACTTGTAGACCTCCCCGCCCCCTCGAACATTTCAGTCTGATGAAACTTTGGCTCTCTCCTAGGCCTCTGCCTTATTATCCAACTGGCCACAGGGCTATTCCTGGCCATGCACTACACCTCCGACATTGCCACAGCCTTCTCCTCCGTTGCCCACATTTGCCGAGACGTTAACTTCGGCTGACTAATCCGCAACCTCCACGCCAACGGGGCTTCATTCTTTTTCATCTGTATCTATTTACACATTGGCCGAGGCCTCTACTACGGCTCTTACATGTACAAAGAAACCTGAAATGTCGGCGTCGTACTTCTGCTCCTAGTCATAATGACCGCCTTCGTTGGCTATGTACTCCCTTGAGGACAAATGTCCTTCTGGGGTGCCACAGTTATTACAAACCTTCTCTCAGCCGTCCCCTACGTAGGAAACACCCTAGTCCAATGGATCTGAGGAGGCTTTTCAGTAGACAATGCAACCTTAACACGGTTCTTTGCATTCCACTTCCTCCTCCCATTCGTAATTGCCGCCGCCACCCTCCTCCACCTCCTGTTCCTCCACGAAACCGGATCAAACAACCCAATTGGCTTAAACCCCAATGCCGACAAAGTGCCCTTCCACCCCTACTTCGCCTATAAGGACCTCCTGGGGTTCTTCGTGCTATTCCTGGCCTTAACCTCCCTAGCGCTATTTTCACCCAACTACCTTGGGGACCCAGACAACTTCATCCCCGCCAACCCCCTAGTAACACCACCCCACATCAAGCCCGAGTGATATTTCCTATTTGCTTACGCAATTCTACGATCTATCCCCAACAAATTAGGCGGAGTTCTCGCCCTTCTTGCCTCTATTCTCATCTTAATGCTAGTCCCACTTCTCCACACGTCCAAGCACCGAAGCCTAACCTTCCGGCCTTTATCGCAAGCCATCTTCTGGACCTTAGTAGCAGACGTCGCCATCCTCACTTGAATCGGGGGCATGCCGGTCGAAGATCCCTATATCATCATTGGCCAAGTAGCCTCCGCCCTTTATTTCCTAATCTTCCTCATCCTCTTCCCTGCAGCAGGCTGACTAGAAAATAAACTCCTGAACCTTTCTTACAGAAGTAGCTCAGTGTTAGAGCGCCGGTCTTGTAAGCCGGACGCCGGAGGTTAAAACCCTCCCTCCTGTGTTCAAAGCAGAGAGATTTTAACTCCCACTCCTGACTCCCAAAGCCAGAGTTCTAAGTTAAACTATCCTTTGCAATGCGTACATCAAGTGCAACTAGCGCTTTAAGTACATATATGTATATACCCCATATATATATATACACCATATTAAATAATGAATGAGGACATATATATGTATTATCAACATTAATCGAAATGAACCATTTATACCATCAGCAAATCATGAATTATTAAAAGACATGTAGGAACTTAAGGTTTAAAATTGAAATCAAGGACGGTTATGCTTCATGGATTGATATACCAGGACTCAACAACTGGTAACTTCCGACAAGCAGTTGCAGACAAGAATTGCATCAGTTGCTTTTCAGGACTCCCACGGTTATTGAAGGTGAGGGACAACTATTGTGGGGGTTTCACCTAGTGCACTATTCCTGGCATTTGGTTCCTATTTCAGGGCCATTACTCGAAATATTCCCCACACTTTCATCGACGCTGGCATAAGTTAATGGTGTTAATACATATTACCCGTTACCCAACATGCCGGGCGTTCACTCTAAGGTGCTAGGGGTTTTTTTTTTTGGCTTCCTTTCACCTGGCATTTCAGAGTGCAGCGCTAAGGCTTCTCGACAAGCGTGTACATTTTCCTTGCCCGCAAGTGAAATGTATTAATGGTGAAAAGACATAACTCAAGAATTACATAAGTGATATCATGGACATAAATAGATGAAGATTTTTACAAATATCTAGGAATTCCCCCCTGGGTTTACGAACGTTAAACCCCCCTACCCCCCTAATCTACGGGCCTATCTAACATTCCTGTAAACCCCCCGGAAACAGGAAAGCCTCGAGATTAAGGTTTCTTCCACCCCCAAATTCGTTCGTTTGTATCATTATAATAGTACAAAAGCTAGCGTAGCTTAATCAAAGCACAACACTGAAGCTGTTGAGATGGGCCCTAGAAAGCTCCGCAAGCACAAAGGTTTGGTCCTGACTTTACTATCAACTGTAGCTAAACTTACACATGCAAGTATCCGCACCCCCGTGAGAATGCCCACAACTCCCTGCTCGGGAACAAGGAGCTGGTATCAGGCACCCCCTAGGGTCTTCGCCCACGACACCTTGCTTAGCCACACCCTCAAGGGATATTCAGCAGTGATTGACATTAAGCTATAAGCGAAAGCTTAACTTAGTTAAAGCTAATCTAGGGCCGGTAAAACTCGTGCCAGCCACCGCGGTTATACGAGAGACCCAAGCTGATAGTCTTCGGCGTAAAGAGTGGTTAATTAGTACCCCAAACTAAAGCCGAACATCCACAAGGCTGTAAAAAGCATTCGAGGATATGAAGCTCATCCACGAAAGTGGCTTTACACCTTTTTGAACCCACGAAAGCTAGGGAACAAACTGGGATTAGATACCCCACTATGCCTAGCCCTAAACTTAAATAGAGCCCTACCTGTTCTATCCGCCTGGGTACTACGAGCACCAGCTTAAAACCCAAAGGACTTGGCGGCGCTTCACATCCATCTAGAGGAGCCTGTTCTTACAACCGATACCCCCCGTTAAACCTCACCTTCTCTTGTTTTCTCCGCCTATATACCGCCGTCGTCAGCCTACCCTGTGAGGGACTAGTAGTGTGCGAGATTGGCACAGCCCAAAACGTCAGGCCGAGGTGTAGCGTATGAGAAGGGAAGAAATGGGCTACAATTGCTAAAACAGCTAAAACGAATTGCAACGCTGAAATTTGCGAACATGAAGGAGGATTTAGAAGTAAGGGGTCAAGCAGAGTGTCCCCCTGAAATGGCTCTGAAGCGTGCACACACCGCCCGTCACTCTCCCCAAACTATGTCGCTGCCTAGTAGCTAAACACTCAAGCCTTACATAGGGGAGGCAAGTCGTAACATGGTAAGCGTACCGGAAGGTGCGCTTGGTAAAACTCAGAACATAGCTTAATAGGAGAGCATCCCCCTTACACTGAGAAGACATTCGTGCAAATCGAATTGTTCTGAAGCCCATCAGCTAGCTCAAACCTCAAACCACAACAACCCACTATTAATAACCCCTAACAACTTAATAAACCACTGAGCCAAACCATTTTACCCCCTAAGTATGGGAGACAGAAAAGGACAAATGAAGCAACAACAATAGTACCGCAAGGGAAGGCTGAAAGAGAGCTGAAACAGACCAGTAAAGCATAGAGAAGCAGAGATTAACACTCGTACCTTTTGCATCATGATTTAGCAAGAAACTGTCAGGCAAGGAGAACCCTAGTCTGGCTCCCCGAAACCAACGTGAGCTACTCCAAGACAGCCTTATGGGCACACCCGTCTCTGTGGCAAAAGAGTGGGAAGAGCTTTGAGTAGAGGTGATAAACCTACCGAACTTGGTTATAGCTGGTTGTCCAGGAATTGAACAGGAGTTCAGCCTTTTATCCTCTTAACCCAAAACCAGGGGACACCCCGATGTGTCAGAGAAGACAAAAGAGTTAGTCAAAGGGGGTACAGCCCCTTTGAAAAAAATACAACTTTCCCCAGAAGGGTTAAGACCATAACATCAACAAGGGATTAATGTTTTAGTTGGCCTAAGAGCAGCCACCAACACAGAAAGCGTTAAAGCTCGTACATCTATGACCCCTATTATTCAGGTCACATATCTTACCCCCCTACACATACTGGACCTTTCCATACCTCTATGGAAGAGACGATGCTAATATGAGTAATAAGAGACTAAGAATCTCTCCACGCACAAGTGTACATCGGAACGAACTAACACCGAAACTTAACGGGCCCAACAAAAGAGGGACTTTGAACGAAATACGGAACATACGAGAAGAACATCAAACCTCATACCGTTAATCTTACACCAGAGTGCATACAAGGAAAGACTAAAAGAAAGAGAAGGAACTCGGCAAACACCCCAGCCTCGCCTGTTTACCAAAAACATCGCCTCTTGCAACCCGAAATATAAGAGGTCCCGCCTGCCCTGTGACTAACGTTTAACGGCCGCGGTATTATGACCGTGCGAAGGTAGCGCAATCACTTGTCTTTTAAATGAAGACCTGTATGAATGGCATAACGAGGGCTGAACTGTCTCCTTTTTCAGGTCAATGAAATTGATCTCCCCGTGCAGAGGCGGGGATGCGCCCATAAGACGAGAAGACCCTGTGGAGCTTAAGACACCAGAGTGGATCATATTTGCAAAGCCCCTGTTAAGGGCCCAAACTAAATGACTACCACTCAACTGTCTTTGGTTGGGGCGACCACGGAGGAAAAGCAAAACCCCCGCGCGGAACAGGGAGACACATCCCCTCCCTTTAAACCAGAGCAACAGCTCTAAAAGTCAGAAATTCTGACCACATGATCCGGCGAAGCCGATCAACGGACCGAGTTACCCCAGGGATAACAGCGCAATCCCCTTCTAGAGCCCATATCGACAAGGGGGTTTACGACCTCGATGTTGGATCAGGACATCCTAATGGCGCAACCGCTATTAAGGGTTCGTTTGTTCAACGATTAAAGTCCTACGTGATCTGAGTTCAGACCGGAGCAATCCAGGTCGGT
>JAQQZY010000005.1:3387-18947 GCA_030068375.1 Ostorhinchus rueppellii
GATACAGAGGAGCAGACGCAGATACAGAGGAGCAGACGCAGATACAGAGGAGCAGACGCAGATACAGAGGAGCAGACAGAGAGGAGCAGACGCAGACACAGATACAGAATTATGACATTTTGACAGATCTGGAAAAAGAAGTGCCCTGGAACAATGGACAAACAGACTCACTGACTTTTCCTTCCTTTTCTTTTTATATGTATCTTTTTGTTGTTTGGTTTTAATGCTATATTCAAAATAAATAAACAAAGTCACACCATATTTTTGAACCTTTTTATAGTCAAAATAAAGAAAAAAAAAAAAAAAAGTCCAAGCAGTCCGTTTAGGCTTAGGATTCAAAGGGTTTATTCGCTGATCATGTAGCTGTTCATTAAAGCTCAGAGTAAATTCAAAGGTCATTATATCTGAAACAGAAAACTGAAGAAAAATTAACTTTTTTGGCCAAATCTATCATTAACTGAACATAAACCCAGTGTGTCTATCCACTGTCATTGATCCAACTCCACGGGTTTTACTGGTGAATCAGTGTTGGAGAAGATGATGGTGTTTCCATGGAAACTACAGAGCCTCTGAACATCCAAATATGGTCATATCTGATGACCATGAAAAGATGAAGAACTGTATTTGATACCAATTATTATTGACATGTATTGATAGAATTAATGGATCAACAGATATTAAACAGTTTAGGCCGGTAGATGGTTTTGGTCGTCAGTGGATATTTGGGTCTTCATGGGTTAATGGTGGAATTTTAAAAGTAGAGGAAATTCACATTATCCAACCAACAAGTCTGATTTATTTTGGTTTCTTTTGTCTTAGTAACAAATTAATTCAGCTGAAGTTACAGTAAGTAACTCTTTTTGGACTTCTTTTACCTTCTTCTGTCATTAGATCTTCATGACATTGTAGGTTTGTCATGTGTGATGATCTCCTGTATCCTGATGATCCACAGATGTTAAAACAGAGGAGGGTCTGGACGCTATTACAGCAGAACGGAGAGGAGAACACCCTCCAGCCATGTCCGGACTGACCTCAGAACAGTTCCACTAACAGCATGTTTTCCTCTGGAGCTGACAGAGCATCATCAGTTTGTACCAAGACGCAAGAGTTCCACTGCACATTAAAACAGTTCACAGTTATGTGTTCACCAGTGGAACATGTGGCTGTTCCTGTGGTGGTTTGGATTACAGCGCCACCCTGTGGAATGATGGGCAATGACAGTTTATTTTTTTTACAAAACAACCTCAGATATCATGTTTATTTTTTGATTATATTGTCATTCTTATTCTTGCTCATCATTATAATTTTTCTTTTGAATGTCTACTTTTGTTTTCTGTTGAATCTTATGATTATTGTTTATTTTGTAATTTTATTTTGTTTCGAGAGAGAATCCCAGTACTACCACTTTTGTGGCAGTTCACAAATGAATTTTCACTATATTTACCCTTTCTTAAGTGATTTATCACCATTTATTGTCATATTATCCTTTTTATTTTGCATTTCTTCATTAAAAATTGGGTGTTTTTCTATATTTAATTCGCTGATCATGTAGATGTTCATTAAAGCTCAGAAGAAATGTAAAGGGTATTATACCAGAAACACATAAAACTGCAGAAAAAGTGACTTTTTCAGCCAAATCTCTCATTAACTGAACATAAACCCAGTGTGTCTATCCACTGTCATTGATCCCACTCCATGGGTTTTACTGGCGAATCAATGTTGGAGAAGATGACAGTGTTTCCATGGTAACTACAGAGCCTCTGAACAGCCAAATGGGTCATATCTGATGACCATGAAAAGTTGAAAAACTGTATTTTACACCAATTGATAGGATTAATGGATGAACAGTTTAGATCAGTAGCTGGTTTTGGTTTCCAGTGGATGTTTGGGTCTTTATGGGTTAAAGTCAGGTTAATCCTCAAAGACCTAAACAGCCAGAAAGCAAAACCATCAACTGATCTAAACTGTTTATTAACTTCTGATCCACTAATCCTATCAATGCATGTTAATAATACAGGTAAAATGCAGTTCGTTGTCTTTTCTTTGGCGACTTGTCCAGGGTGTACTTCACCCTTAAGTAGCTGGGATAGGCTCCATGTGACCCCCGTGACCCTAGTGAGGATAAAGCGGGTGTAGAAGATGAATGAATGAATGAATGAATGAAATGTCTTTTCACGTTGTCTTTCAGTTCAGAGGCTCCATTGTTACCATGGAAACACATCTTCTCCAACATTGATTCACCAGTAAAACCCATTGAGTTGGATCAATGACAGTGGATGGACACACTGGGTTTATGTTCAGTTAATGAGAGATTATGTGGAAAAGATCACTTTTCCCCCCAGTTTTTCAGTTTTTATATAATAACCTTTGAATTTACTACATGACTCAAAACTTAAATGTTGGAAAATGCCTGATTTTCACAGGAGAATGTAAAGTACAGTAGATGATATTGTAATAAATGGTGATAAATCACTTAGGAAAGGTTAAATGTTAAAAATAATTCCTCTCTACACTTCAGTTGAACTGATGCAGCCATGGGTTTACTACCCACGGACATTTACTTCAGATTTTTCTTTTTTTTCCCTCTTTTTTATTTGTAACTTTGCAAATAACATATAATACTTTTTAGCTGCTTTGAAAATAAAGATGTTGCCAGAAGGTGCGACTTTCTTGCTATTTCTTGATGACATAAATTTACTTATTACCTATGAAGCTACAATAAGCACCTGCCAGTCGAAACTAAAATCACTGTAATAAGGCTGTATTTATTCATGATCGCTGTATTTTCACTGTTGTTTTTGCTCCTGTTCTCACACACATGCACGTAAATGGTCAATTTTATCTTCTTCATATTGTTGTTGCTTTTTTTTTTTTTTAATTCATCACACTGTGTCAAAACCAAGGAATTTTACTCCATATAAGTGTAATGTTCTACAGCAACTAGCGCACTGACCCGTGGTTCCCCATGGGTTCTAGATGTGGAGATGTGGTAGATAATAAAGTAAGACAGTGTCCAACTTAAAACACTTTTAAGATTAATTTAAAACAGTGGCACCTCAAAGATCAGAGATGCACTCATTTTTAACTGACACACATGTCATCACTTGTGGACTGTCTTTGTCAAGTTGTATGTAAGTGTTCAGGTGAATGTATAGGCTAATACCCCTGTGATCATCTGTCCATCTGTGTTTTTGTTTGGGTGTCTGTTTGTTTTTAATGATGTCTATATCTACATTATATGCATTTTTTCCCCCAGCTTTTAAGCAGTAGTTTTTTAAGTCCATGGTGAATGAATGGTGTTTTAATGTTGGCTGTTTTTGTTTTGTTCTGTCACCTGCCTACGGACTGCAGATGAAAAGTTTTTTTTTTTTTAACAAATTCTGGCATATTTACATGGGTGTATTTTTTTTTATATATATATACAACAATGTTCATGAATATGCATGGTCCCTATCAAATAAACTAGAAAAATAAATAAATAATAAATACAAAATAAAAGTAAATAAAATAAATAATAAACTTACGTACCTCTGACCCACTTCATTCCTTTACTTTCTAGGCATTTTCAGTTGAATAACCTCTTAGCTGACATGTCTGTTTCGGCACATTAAATTGGTCACCATAGCAACATGGCTCTATTTATCTGTTGCTAGGTAACCCTCTTTGATGATTCTATGATTCTGAGTCAGGGTATTGTTTTCCAAAACTACTAATATCTTCCAAACTATTGGTCCTATCAACTTGCTGTTTTCACTAGTCTCTTCCTTGACCAAAAACGCATATGTTTGTCAAACTGCAGCAGTCAGCTCTGTATGGATTTTGTGTGATGCCTGAGACACACACAAAAGGGGGTGCTTCACAATTTGCGATCCAGCAATTGACTCAATGGTCAGGTGTGAACTGCCCACTGTGGGACAAATAAAATTATCTATCTATTTACACACAGAGAGAGCCCACTTCCCTTTTGTAATATAAGATAAAGTGTTATTTTGTATTATAAAGCCATTATTTGCAGTAATACAAAGTTTGGTGGAATATACAATGAAGACAAAAATCACAAAATACAAAATAAAATGAAGAAAATATAAATGTAGGGGAAGTGTGCGTTATAATGTATAATAACTGCATGTAAACACACTCAGGACACAGTAAAATGTGTAATAGCAGCTCTAGTAATACATTATGTAAGCCTAATTAATGTCTAAATATATTTTTATTTGCATATTTTCAATGTAGTGGCTTTGAGTCTTCATTTATCCAGTATTTATTACTTATTTGTTCTTAACTGAAAGGATAGACTATAATTTTGTCAAGCGTTCTGTAAATAAATGTTTTATTCGTACTAAAACTACTTGTCAGTGCTTCTAAAATTGCACTTTTCACTTAAATACAGTTCAGGAAGTTAGATTTTGGAGGATCTAAAGGCAGACATGAATTCTAATATACACTGTGACGCTGTGTATAATCATCTAAATTGTAATTGCTGTGTTTTTGTTACCTCAGAGTTTTTATGTGCACAGAGGAAGCAGGTTATCTCCATGTTTTTACAGGAGCTCAGAATGGATTTTGTCTGCTCAGGTGGTGTATGGAACTGAAGTGTCTGGAGATGAAATCAGAGGAATATTATATCCTATTGGCCCAGATCAAGACAAAACATAAATATAATACGTGATTCTGTCTAATAATGATTCTAATCAGTTATTGTAATTACAGCTGTTAATATTTAACTCCCTAGCTGTCTGAAAACAACTGTTAGCAGCCCAAACCTCCTGTCACAGGGTAGATTTTCTAAAGTGAGATACAGATACAGATAATACATAATAATACCATAAGTAAGAAGAAGTGATCAGTAGTTTCTGGTGAAATTCCTTCTTGTCTTCTTGTGCATCAGTATGGGATTTTCAGTGTTGTATTTTGTGTTTAAAGATGCTCCACAAATGACGTGAAGCATGAAATATTCTGTCAACAATGAAATACAGGTCTAAGTAAATATTAAAGCCATTGATTTCTTTCTTTTTTTATTTTCTCATGCTGTGGCAGCTTTTTCTTATTCACACATTATGACTCTTAATGCTCACCTCTGGATTTTATTTTTAAATTGCATTATTTTATTGCTGACTATTCTATTGTGACATAACAGTGAATGGAGAGTCTTCTTCAGGTGTAGATTTGGACTCTAACAGTCCATCAGTGTGACGTGTGCGCAGTGGGCGGAGCTAACGTTCAGGCACCATGGCTTCGGTAGGACCCGAGGTGAGTGTGTAAGCTTTCTTTCCGCCGAGCTTCTGTACTTTCACGGTGCTTTCCGAGCTATACAGAGGGTGTTTTTCCGCGGCAAACACGAACCCGGTGCCGAACGGGAGAGTAATGTGCGTCTCGGTGCCGGTTTGTCGTTTATATCCCTCTGCCAGCTCGGAGTCTCTTGCTTTTGTGTTGGACCGGAGGGCAGGAAGATGCTGCACCCCGGAACATGAATACTCCATGTTGGCGCGGCGTGGGCTCCGCTCCCCGGTTTGATCATACATAGTCCCGGCTCATGCCACTATCCCTCTTCTGTCCAGGTTTAGCGCTTCAAAATAAACTGCAGAGACATTAGCATCTGTTTCCACCCGGTGTTATTCGGCCTTTTAGCCGTTTCATCTGGAACCGGCTCATTGGAGGCTAATTCTCACACTGCTGTTTAGCTATCCGCTAGCAGCCGTGCTAGTTAGCAGAGTGTCTGAAATCGACAAACGAGCTAAAATCTGGGGTTAGCATGTTGTTAAATCAGTTTATTTTGGTGTTAATTTGATGTGTGTTCATTGGGCTAAATGCCAGGTTAGGGATATTAGGTCTCCAGCTCTGTGCAGGCTGTTAGCTTCATGATAATTGATGCACAGGCTGTCCTCTCCCTCCCACTGTAAACATATGGCGCCAGCTCTTACACCGGCTCCGCTGCTCTGTGCATGATTATCTCACACATTTCACCTTCATCTGTCTTCATTTTCAGATGCATCCCTGTGGTTTACTCAAACTGTCTGCAGTTATTGTCCACATTTCCGCGCATACAACATCAGTAGATGTAAACCAGAACCAGACTGGCTGTAACAGGTTGCAACACTGTTTTATCTTTATTTTTTGCCTTCTAGCCATGGTGGACTCATTAGAAGTGAAATGTGCTTTAACTGTAGTTCTGAATGGAGCACATCTATCAGAAATTCTGCCTTTGTTTCTCTCGCTCTCTTTTTTGTTGGAAAGATCAGGGTTCGTGCAGCAGAGGTCGCTCCTGCAGCGCTGTGGTGATCTGCTCAGTCTCAGGTGTAATTGAAAGGAGGTGTGGAGATGTGCAGTCACTTCCCTTTACACTCAGTATTTTGCTTTGTGTTTTGTTTTTTTGTTTGACACGTGCCACAAAGGTACTGTGTATCTTGTGGTGTCTATACACCTTCTAGGAGTCAGTGAAAATTAACCTTAATGTCTTTTTCAGTACTGGATATTACAAAGAAAATTGTTACATTAAAAATAAGATGCATCTCATGAAGAATAACTCCTTTAAGAGTGTTTGACATGTTATTAAAGCTGCACATGTAGGTGATTCTTGCTGACATGAGTACATGAATGCACACATCAGTCATCACATTGAAATGTGAATTTTTTCCAGCAAACTTTAACTAATAATCACAAAAAATAGTGAACACTGTTCATTTGAAACAGTAAGTACCCCTCATTGTCTCTGAATCCAAAACATTGCCGTTCACACACTTAAATTGCATTAGTAGCTATGTTATTACATGGACCCACAATGCAACTTGATTATTGTGCAGCTTTGCATATGGTTCAACCAGGCTGTTGCTATGAATGTGGGGATGAAGTGGCAAAGTTGCACAGTTCTTGTCTTGTGCAGAAAATCATTATGAAATCATACTTTAGTCACCTTTCAACTAAATTCATTATTTGTTTTGAGATGTTCAGCAAATTGTTCAGCTCGGTCAGCAGCAAACAAAAAAAAATCTTCAGTTTGATAAATGTTGATACAAGTTAAAAATGTAGTCATCATATATATCCACGCTCAGAGGAAAATAAAATGCATACGTATTAAAAGCAGCTAAAGCTAGTTTTGGGTCAGCACAGTGTTTTATCTTAAAGGTAGTCTTAAATGGACAATTCTACTGGCTTAAAGGCACATCTGTCCTTCCATGGAGGTTTGCTGTTATTTTTCCCTCTGAGTACATGTTCATTTACTTGTCTTGTTGGTGCTGAGTGGGTGGCAGTGGCTTGACACAGCAAATAGTCACATTTGACTTTTCTCAGATGTATATTATTTTTGGTCTATTGTATGTCTTTATTTGACGGTGGCAGAGGCATAGGAAATGTGGAGAAGAACAGGTGCAAATAGTACAAGTCAGGAACTGAACCAGAGATATGTGACATGCGATACAGGCTCTAAGCACCTGTCTATTGAGGCACCTTATGTTCAGAACAAATACCAAACTTTGAAACTTTTATGGCTGTAACTGGATGTTATAGCATTGAAAAATATCTTGTCATGTCAAACCATATTTCGTAAGGAATAAAGCGTTAGTGCAGCAGCATGTACCCAGCTTTTCCTTCAGGACATTTTGTGAATGGCCAACTGAAATAATGTGAGGAATAATTTGTATTTTCTTGTTAGAATCAGATTTCAACTGAAAATCTTTCAAAAACATCTTATTAAAGGGAAGTGGACTCTGAGTGTGTATGAGTGTCTCTGGAATCGCACAAATCCATAAAGAGCTGACTGCTGCAGTTTGGCATATTTGTTGTATTTTTGGTCAAGGAAGAGACTAGCACAAGTGGCAATTTGATAGGACCAATATTTTGCGAGATATTAGTAAGTTGAGAAAACAATAGCCTAACAATTACATTGCTATGCCCACAATCACATGAACACTTTGGTGGTGACTGGTGGACAAATGCGGTACAGCATATGTGAAGACACAGTAGGGGTGTAACAGTGCACTTTTTTGTACCAAACCATTTCAGTTCAGGGACTTTAATACAAATACAGTGTACTGAACAAATACGTGAAGCCTATGTGAAGAATGCAGATACTCACCTTAAGTTTCCGCATGAACCTTGAAGCGGAACGCACACAGTATGAGCAGGATGGCCGTAAGCGAACTCATGTGCAGTATTTCATATCCTAGATGGATGTTTAAGTGGTCCACACACCACCACACACATGCTGGAGGTGAACCACGGCAGCTCAGACCAGTGTCACAGGTACCAAGACAAAGTTGGAAGACCCTCCATCCTCTCTAAGGTCTCTGATTTGGGAGCATTTTGGATTTCCTGTCAGTCGTGTCAATGGAGAGTTGACAAAACAAATGGTATGCCACCCCTGTTTCGTGAAGATTGGTTGTATTTAAAGTTTTTTTTTTTTTTTTTTTTTTAATGAAATTGGTCTCCTTCACCTTGCCGAAAATGTATTGAACTGAAATTTTTGTGTATTGTTACACCCCATCAGTAACAAACTAATGGAAGAACCCTGGAACCGAGAAAGCACCAAAGGTCTCCGAAAATTTCCTGATTCGTCCTGTATGTGTTGTGCAATTTCCTATTTGTTAAAATGAGAAATTTGTAATAGAATTGAAAAAGTCTTTAATGTCCCCGAAGCGCAATTTGATTTACTACAGAAGTGTACATATCTAACATCACCAAAACAATCAATGCCAGACAATACAATAAATAGAGTAAATAAGTCATCATAGCTAACAGTACATTGTTCCCAACAAGCTCGCCTACAGGCTATTTAAAAACTTAATGGCAGATGGGAAAAATGATTTGAGATGTCGGTTTGATTTGGCTCTTCAGGGGAAAGTGTACTTTCTCTTAGACGGAAGAAGCTGAAACTCTGCATGAAGAGGATGGAGAGGATTTGCCAAAATTACCTTTGCACTCTGAGTGGTTCTGGCTTGATACAGATGGTCAAAATCATTCAAGCCAGTGCCATTTGTTTATTAGCAGATTTTAACTTCATTCTTCAGCTTGTTTTTGTTTAAAACGCTGATGTTACCAACCCAACAAATCAAAGAAAAAGTTCAAATGGACTCAATAAAAGATGAATAAAACATTTTAAGAACATTTGAACAACTGGTACCGAAACCAACTCATCAATACAAGTACCTTTACAGACACACAACTCACTTTTGGGGCGGCTGTGGCTCAGTTGGTAGAGCGCGTTGTCCAATGACCAAAGGGTTGGAGGCTTGAATCCTGGCTCCAGTTGTCCAAGTGTTGAAGTGTCCTTGAGCAAGACACTGAACCCTAAATTGCTCCCAGTAGGGTTTGGGGCAGTGCCTTGCATGGCAGCAGCCTTTCACTGGTGTCTGAGTGTGATTGGGTGAATGTGAGGCTTTGTAAAGTGTTTTGGGCACCATGAAGGTGTAGAAAATGTGCCATATAAGTGTTGTCCATTTTGTCATTTTTGTGTTGTTAATGATTATTTTTATGTGGGTTAGTTGTAGCAACTCTACAAGTCATGAAATTGACATTTGCTTTGGGTTTAGAGAACTGTGATTGGTAGGTTTTTTTTACTATTTAATCATGATTTTAAAACCATAAATGTGCCTTTTATGCTATTCTTTGCAAGAACCATTTTGGGTTTTGGTTTGTAAGTCGATCAAGAATTTAAAAAATATATATTTTTAAGTTGTCTAACTTTTTGTGGAATTTGTCCATTAATTAAGGCTGCAGAAAATCTCAAAATGTACATCTTCCAAGAACAATATTTGACATAATCTGAACAGTGATCTGCTGTAAAATCTATCAATCACATATTTAGTCCCCTCCTTGTCTAAAGATACCTATGAGTGCTCACTGCTGCCTTCCTAGGGGGTTGATTCTTTACAGACCAAAAACAGAGACCAGAGAAGTAGGCAGACCTCTCATTTCCTGTTAGACCACTTCAATTACATGTTGAGAGGAAGTGATCGAATTTTTGTTCAGTGATGCCAAGAAAACCATCAAGATCTGCAGCTTTAATTGAGTAAATGTAAAAATAAATGGTTGACCAAGTTAAGATGGTCTTGAAAAATTTGGAATTTCCTGTTTAAAACTCGCCAGTCTGACAGTTTTTCTTCATAAACGGTACTGCCCAGGCACCATTTCCATCAACAGTCCAACTTTCAGATGTCAAAATATACCGCATTGGCCTGGTTTATTGAGAACAAATGAAAGAAACCGTTTTTGAAATATGGAAGCAAAGGCTGTTGCACTGCAAAGCTCTGTGGATTTGCATTACATCATACAGGTGTTTGTAATTTCCTCATTCCTCTTTGCTGTGTTTCATTCAGTGTTCAGACAGTGAAGAGAAGAAGCTCGATTTCACGTCATGCAGCACTTTGGGTTTCTGCAGTACACACAAGATCCAATACTGGGACCAAACAGAGTGCTATTTTTCACTCATGTTCATGTACGAATAGGGGAAAAGGACATGTGGGCTTTCTGTTTTCTTGTGCTTTGTGTTTCATGAATTCTGCGTTCCAATGTGTTTCTCTGGCAGGGACGTTGTTTTCTCTTGGATTGTATGTGGCAGGACATGGGTCAAGGATCTGTGATTTGGTTGGCCTGTCACAACTTTTACAAGGAATTCAAAGATCTGGAAATATTTTTTCACTTGTTTATTTACTTGGTTTTCAAGGTTTTTTTTTTTGTCCTTAACTGTTGGCAGGTTACATGCACTCACAGTCTACAATGAGCTTGATTTCAATTATCGCTCCCTTTCCATCACCGTTTTAGGCAGAAATCAGAGTTTTGACTGTGCAAAAAAAAAAAAAAAATCAGGGCGTGCACTTGTTTTCCTGGCAGCCAACCAGGTGGTGGTGGTGGTGGTGGTGGTGGTATCGCCACAGTTGAATTTCAGACCAATCAGAGGCCTCCTTTCAAATTGTACATCAATTGACCAATCAGATAACGTGTTTCTTGGCAAAATGTAGAACCAGAGGTCAGTTGCTAGTTGTGTACTTGAGATGATCTTTTGCTGTATTTTAGTGGGGGGGGGGGGGGGGGTGATTTAGCCAAAATTAGGAATTGACGAGGTGAGACATAATTATATTTAGCACGGCTTTGGCTAAGCCATGCACTGTTTTTTTTGGTAGTGTTTTTTGAAAATTGCCTGAGTCACTCGTGGCTGCACAGTTCTCTACATAAAACTATGCTATCCATGCCTACATGCTGTTCACACAGATACATGTAGTTTTCTAAAAGGGTATTTTAACCCTCTGTTTAAAAAGAAAAAGTCCATAGTTATTTCTCAACTTACTTGCTTTTCCATTGACCCTCAAATATCGCAAATATAACTTGCGCATAAAAATGTACCCAATGGAAAAATGACAATTTTGCCAAAATTGTTGTTTTTTTGATTAAAAACGTTTGTGTTGGCAAGAGATGTTTTTTTTTTTAACATTGTGAAATTGGTATATTACGCAAAAAACATTGGAAAGACCTTTTTTTTCGCAAGTAGAGTCATGTGAATTGAAAAAAATATGTATGTGGACAGATGGTCCAAGAAGCGAAGAAGAAGAGTTTTTAAAAGAAACATGGTGCTGTATGTGAGGGCACACCAGGAAACCAAATAGTTTTTTAATTTAGTACCAGATTGAGGATAATATACAATAATAATGAATATATCTGTAAATAAACACCATATTTACACTCGTCCCCATTTTTATGGAATGACTTCTTGTGTCATCTCACGATAATAAATAAATCATCACATTTGTGATCTAATGGAAAAACTGATGTTAGGCACAAAGGTTTCTTTTCCGACTTTTCGTAAATATTGGTAAAGTTTTGCGCATAAGCTTAATGGAAAAGCAACTACTGTCAGTTTTGGCAAGTTTTGTCTTGGCAACAATGGTTCAAGAGAATGGACTTCCAAAGAACGTAAGTCTTAAGTTGACCGGAGCACAATGTGCATCTGGGGACATTTCCCAGCCAAGTCCATGAGTCACCAACCAGTGCATCCTTGGTTTTAACAGACCAGATGAGAGCAACATCTGAGAATTCCATCTAGTTTGGGTAAATTTTAAAATGGAACAGTACTTGTGACTTGTGTCTTGACTGATGATGTTCCATGAGATCACAAGAATAGAAGAACAAACAAGCAGTGCATTAGGAAGTGAGCCGTGCACCCGTGATTTGCATGGTGAGTTTTTGAAAACCATGGCCCAAAAACTGGCTAATTAACAATACATTGTTGTCTTACCTTGTCTTGGATATTACCATGTCGAAATGCAAGAGCCGTTGGACCATGAAGAGAGTTTGTAAAGGGGGTGGTACCCTGTGAAAAGACCCTGCTAATACTGTACACAATACAAATGCAAATTCGTTTTTGTCTGGGAACATACAGTACAACAAATACAACAACCCCTCCCAGTCTGAAATTTTTCAGAAAACGCAAAGCTTCCATGTTGGAAAAAGAACTAGTGTTTCATTCCAGACAGTAAAAACAAGCTTCAGAGTTTCAGAGAAATAATTAACTCCTGGATTGAGATCAGTTTATAGTGTACTTGCCAATTGAATACCTGTTGTAAAAGCTGTATGCAGGCCATGTGAATGACTCAGGAAACCGGCTTATCCCTGCCTAAGTCGCTTCAATAAGACCTGCAGAGCTCCAGTAACATTAGGTCTTGGAGGGATTCTGATTCTCAGGTGGTCAACCCCATGGAGGGTTTTGTCCTTGATGAGCTTGCCTTGTTCTTTAACTGGTGTAGAGCTTGATGTGAAAAGCTTGTGGATTTGGGGCTCACCGCCACATATCACCAGCATCTCTCACCAGTTAAACCATGAGCAACATGATCTATGCAACATGATACACACTATATGGACAAAAGTATGTGGACACGTTGAATTTCACGTTTCTTTTCTAACAGGGGTCTGGGATACAAAACAATAAAGAGTAATATTGGAATATATTTTTATATTATGGGATAAATATCAATGCATTGGTTAGTTTGGCTTAAATTGTTATCTTTGTTTCCAAAATGCCTCAGAGAGATGATTTTTTACTTAATTTCTCTCAAGATAGTTTAAACAATTTTTTTTTTATCCATGACTATGATTTTAGATATTCTACCTCTAAATTTCTAAAAAAATTCTTACTGTGACTGGAAATAATCAAATGTTGATATTTTTTTTTATCTCAAATCCTCATGAACAGGACATCTTACAGCTGTGGGCATGATGTGTCCTAATTTTTTGTCCATATTGTTTATGAACATCAGTATTTCCTGAAATTTAGATGTGATGAAAGTAGATGGTTAATTGTGGTGGGAAATTATTAGAGTCAGTGTTTGAAAAATATTTTAGAAATTTAGAGGTAGAATATGTAAAATCATAATCCTGGATTAAAATTAAAAAAGAACCCAAAACAATGTTGAGAGAAATGAAGTAAAAACGATCTCTGAGGCATTTTGGAAACAAAGCTAACAATTTAGGAAAATCCTGTACCTGTTCCTGTTTTTATTTATTTATGTATTTATGACCCTTAAACAGAAGGCCAAACAAACGGTGCTGCTGGAGAGAATGTGGCTTAATCATGGTGGATCACGCCCATGTTTTCTGGTCCTGCCCCTGTATCCAGACTTACTGGAAGGAACGATGTAAAATCATCTCTAAAGTTTTGGGTTTTAAAATCAGCACATCATTCACTTCCCTCATTCTTGGTCATGAACCTGATGATCTTAGTAAGAATGATACTTTCCTCCTCAAGGTCTGCCAGCGAGTAAAAAGACCTTTACAAAATACTGGCACAAGAGACAATGCCCACCGATGACTGTCTTTACCAATATTGTTGTTTCAAGTGTTTTTATTGAGCTATGACATCATTTGTATACATTTCAGCAATGTAACAGTGTTCATTTTCTTTTATGTCCAGAGTACACAAATACATCAAAATAGGGAACAATTTGGTCATAAGTTCTTAACAAACAGCGTAGGTATAAGGATTGTGTC
This sequence comes from Ostorhinchus rueppellii, assembly GCA_030068375.1. NCBI lineage: Eukaryota > Metazoa > Chordata > Actinopteri > Kurtiformes > Apogonidae > Ostorhinchus > Ostorhinchus rueppellii. The sequence goes on from JAQQZY010000005.1 coordinate 17,362, forward strand.
CTGAGGTTGTAATAGTGTCAACACATACAATCTGTAAAGGAAAAAAAAAACAAAACAGCCAAGGTGGACATCTTTACAAATATTCTAAAACACAGGTGTCAAACATGTGGCCTGGGGGCCAAATCCAGCCCACCAAAGGGTCCTGTTTGGCCCTTGGGATGAATTTGTGAAATGCAAAAATTACACAAAGATATGAACAATCCTTTTAGTGCAGATTCCACATTTAGACCAATTCAGTCTCCAGTGGGCAGGAGCAGTAAAATACTAACATAATTACAGATAAATAATAAATAATGACAACTCCAAATTTTTCTCTTTGTAAATGTAAAAAGTTTCATGTATTTACGCTAAAGTATAACTTTGCAAAAACTGTGAATAACCTGAACAAATATGAATGACCTGAAATGTCTGAAGAGAATTAAATAAAATTTTGCCAATATTCTGCATGTTATTACATGTTTTATGTATTTGCAGATTCACTATGATCTGCAAGTTATAATGTACATGTGTAAATGATAAACTGAGACATAATATTGTTAAAAACACACCTGTTTTTTCAGTTTGCTCATGTTATTCACGTTGTTTGAAATGATAAGTTTGTAAATGTAAACATTTTCATAATGTAAATTTACTTTTTTCACTCTAAAAGATAGAGAAAAGGTTTGAGTTGACATTATTTTTGATATTAATATTGTTTTTTTACTGGTTTGGCCCACTGCAGATCAAATTTGCCTGAATGTGGCCCCTGAGCTAAGATGAGTTTGACACCCCTGTTCTAAAATGTGTCCATTTACTATAACAGATGATCTACACAATATGACTGCAGAAGAAGTTTGTGTAAAAAAATAAATAAATAAATAAATAAATAATAAATAAATAAATAAACCAAACTAACCAATACATTGATATTCATCCCAATATAAAACTATATTATAACATTAGTCATTATTGTTTTGTATCCCAGACCCCTGTTGGAAAAGAAACCCCTGAATTCAACATGTCCACGTAGTGTATTTATGATTCGTCGAATTGATCATTCCTGTTGCTCTGGTGTGAAATAAGTAAATAAGAGCGGAGGTCTGCTCTGAAAAGAACTCGTATATTTATCTCATTGACCTTCACTGTCAGAACAGCAGAAGGTAACTCTGCTTATTAATAACTGCCAGATAAGGAACTGTCTGTCATAGAATTAGCATGCTGTGTTCAGGTACAGTAGGACAAAACAAATACTGGACCTGGCAGACCTCATTCAACCAACATATATTTCTAGTCATTGACTTTCAGGAGGCAGTTCTAATAAATACTAGGGCTGTAAGAAAATATCGGTTCTGCAATATAACCTGTATCGATATTTTTAAGTATTTATTCAAATGAGGGTGTGTTCCAACTATAGGGGTTCACACTCCTCAGCCTCCCTGGTAAGGTCTACGCCAAAGTGCTAGAGAAGAGGGTATGGTCGGTAGTTGAACCTCAGATAGAGGAGGAGCAATGTGGTTTTCATCCTGGATTTGGAACTGTGGACCAGCTCTAGACCCTTGCTAGGGTGCTGGAGGGGGCATGGGAGTTTGCCCATCCAGTCCACATGT
>JAQQZY010000005.1:122208-135338 GCA_030068375.1 Ostorhinchus rueppellii
TAATAATAATAATAATAATAATAATAATAATAATAATAATAATAATAATAATAATAATAATAATAATAATAGTAGTAAGTGACAGAAATACCCAAGACTGGTTTCTGGGTCTTATCAGAGGAAATGTCGCACGGCAACTATTAGATGGGATGGAGCAGTACAACAGAAAAAACCTGTTCTACCAGGAAACCTTCGCTTTAATGAAACCAGCTGCAGTACAAGACGCAACAAAACAAAGGGACTGGTCTGGTGGTGGAATTACTCACAAATATATTTGTTTTGTCGCTGATGGCAGATGGGTCTTTCTGCTTGTTTATTAAGCAAGACAAAAACAGCAGATAATAATAATGTAGTCAGCATAGCAGTGAACTGCAAGATATTAGTGACACCAAGTGGTCTGAAAAGGCAAAGAAGCAAAAAAGCTGCTGATCTGTAACGTTTAGGCAGAGCAGGTAGGAAAACCACTGCCATACAACAGCTCACTTACCTGCTGTGGTACACATAATTTCTGAAAGATTTGACCTATTTTGGGCTTCTCTGCTGCTTCAGCTACTTATTTATTGGCACACAATGACAAATCAAACATTAGGACAAGCAAAGAAACCGATTCTGCAACCACACAGGTTTATAATATTAATCTGGCCTCAATAGAACATTAGCAAAAATGAAGACAATAAGAATACAACAATAAGAGGAAATGCAACAAAAATAGAACCAAAGAATAAAACACAAAGGGTATGCGTACGTGTGTGTAACGGTGGGAGAGTGTAAATTACTTAACACTTAATGCTTAAACGAAGTGCAGTAGACTGAGATGTGTTTTGAGTAGAACTGTTCATAGCTGAGCCTCCCTGAACCTCAGAACAGACCATGTCCACTGTGGACCACTGGCACATGCACACAACTGGCATGTGTTGGGTAGAAGTTGTGTACATCTGTTCAATATTCAGGGACTGTGGTTGTGAATATTGTGCATATGTCATTGTGTTCTTTTTATTCCCATATTTATTACCTTTTTATATTTTTATATCTTGATTGTATTATTATTATGTATGTGTGAATATATGTATGTGTGTATACATGTCTACAGTGCATGAGTGTGTGTGTGAGTAGGTGTATGTATGTAGAAAATGTAATACTTTTATATATATATATTTTATTATTGCACCTTGGGATGACTGCACCCCCCCCCCCCCCCAATTTTGTTGTACTTGTTGAATGACAATAAAGACATTCTATTCTATTCTAAATTGGAAAAAGGCTTTATAAGGTAAAGAATGTGTAGCAGGTTGAATCAAGACTTTGTAAAGAAATGTACAGATAAGGTGTTTATTTAAAGTAAAAATTGAAAGGTTATTGGGCTGTTTGAAAAGAAGGGCTGAGTGATACAGTTTGTGCTTTTACTAAATGCTACACTGACACACGGTGGCTTCAGTTAAAACGCACAGACCAAAGCTTCTGTATGGTTTATAACCCTGAGAGGGCTCAGTCCTGCTGCTCTGCTCTTTTCCTTCCCTTCCTTAGTATAATTATTATGTGACGATTGATTGATTGATTGGCTGTCTAACCTGGACAACAACTATGTATTTATGGCCGGCACAAACATATCAAATTAGTACACGCCCAGAAACTTCCACAAAACTGCAGTGAAGCTAGCTGCAGGCAAGTGTTGGACATGTTGATAGGTGCAGAAACACTCATTATTCAAATATTCCAGACTGATTTAGCTCCACATGTTTACGGTTCATTGTGTCTTTGGTAACCCCAGAAACGGTACGGCGGACACCACGTGGGACAGAGCCACTCCCCCAGCATCCACCGACCATCGAACTACGGCACCGCTCCCGTTCTCCTCACCACGCAGCCCCCCGGCAATCCCCTCCAGAAACAAACCACCCCCGCCCCACTAACGATGATCCCCTCCAGACCTTCTCCCAGCTGCCCGACAGCAACCACCACCTGCCTGAGGACATGTATCCTTTGTCTGTGTCTCCAGCTGCACCAAACGGGCGCTGCGTGACGCCCAGAGAAGCCCCCTGCCCAGGCAGTCCGGGGAGTCAGGAGGCAGGCCCTCCTCGTGTCATCCAGCTCATGCCCAGCCCCATCATGAACCCTCTGCTCCTCAGCCCAATCAGGGGTGGAGGGGGTGCCGCCTTGGACTTCAGGCACAGCTGGAGTGGACCCCCCTCTCAGGTGACGCTCGAGAATGGGCGTGAAGGGAAAGTTCACAGCCACCACCATCAAGTACCACTGACCCAGCAGCAGCAGCAACAGCAGCAGCATCTACTGCAGCAGGAGGAGACGCTCTACAGGAACCATGTCATCATGCCCGTGTCTCCTCCAGAGGAGCAGATGCCCATTGGACGGATAGCAGGTAAGGTTTATACAGGGTTCATACAGGTGCTGGAAATCCTTGAAAATGCTTGAATTTCAGCGTTGGGTTTTCAAAGTCTGGAAAGGGCTTGAATTTTAGTTGAACTTCTTGGAAGGTTTTGCTGTTATAACTATCATGTGATATGAGTCGTGTGTTTTTAATTTACCTCTGTCAGGGGAGATACCAAACCAAAGCTACTCACAGACAGGTGATACATTTTGAAAAATCAAACTGTATGTCAAAAAATAAAATTTGCAGGTGTTGTCAGGTCGACTCCAGGTACATTTTTATCTTATTGTTTGTCTCGGTGCGAGTGTGTCTGAAGAAAACCGAGTGACTTCTCCTTTTCTAGATGAAACTTTGCATTCTCTAATTTCTAAAATTTTTGCTATTATGAAACATAAATTTAATAATAATAATAATAATAATAATAAGAATAAGAATAAGAATAAGAAGAAGAAGAAGAAGAAGAAGAAGAAGAAGAAGAAGAAGAAGAAGAAGAAGAAGACATTTTATTTGTAAGAGCCTTTCAAGACACCCAAGGACACTGTACAGCTGAAGATAAAATAGACAAAGTATAAAATACAAAGAAGGAAACAATTTGATGAAACAAAAAAGTGCAATACATAGAACTGTCAGTGCAAAATGAAAGGTAAAATGTATGATGGGTAGGCTATTCTGAAGAGGTGAATTTTGAGTCTGGATTTGAATGTGGGGAGAGGGTCACTGTTACAGATGGATGGTGGGAGGGAGTTCCAGAGCTCCCTCCCACCATCCCAGATGTTTATAGCATAATGCAATGTACATCATTGTGATAAAAAGTGACAGAAATAATCCTGAGTATATGTATCCCTGTAGGTATGAATTTGACCCAGCAATAAGGTGATGTGCTAGAGAAATTGTTCAAAAATGACCCTTAAAAGTACGTGAATTTAACCTTGAACAATGCGTACGAACTCTGTTATAGCTACAAATGTGTCAGGAATGTTGAGGAAAGTAATGTCAGATAGAAAGTAAAAACTGTTTAGTTGTCGTGGGTTTTTCTTTTAAGCCAAACTTTCCCTTTTATGACTACATATGTCATGTACACTGTTACCCCTAAAGTTTAGCAATCAAGAATAAATCACATTAACACTGTCATTTCATGAAAAGAGGGAAAATAACTTTATTCCAACTTTATGGGAAATGGTGTACAAAATACTTCCTTTCTTCAACTTTCAGGACTAGTATTTTAGAAGATAAAGGCAGTCAGATGGCAGCTCCTTCACTCTTTCCCTGTTGTCCTTGCAGACTGCAGACTGCTGTGGGACTACGTCTACCAGCTCCTGTCAGACAGTCGGTACGAGAACTACATCCGCTGGGAGGATCCAGAGAACAAAGTCTTCCGCATCATGGACCCCAATGGCCTGGCCAGGCTCTGGGGCAATCACAAAGTAAACACAGAGATGGCACCGTAGGCCTCAGTTGTTCAGTTCTTGTTGTCTTTGATCCAACTGCAGGAGGATCAGTGAGCAGAAAGGCCCAGATGCTGACCAGAGGAAAAAATACTGCCACTTACATGTTGTGTCCACTGTGACACCGTTTGTTTGATACTGTTTTTTGTGTATAGCCAAGCCTTTGATACTGCACCAGTGAATTACTTGTATGACTGAGAATGATAAAAGTAGTAGTAGTATTTATTTATTTATTTATTTATTTTTATGTGTGTGGTTTATCAGCTTCCAACTGTCCAAAAAAAACCTGCAGCTTTTGTTTAAAAAAAAAAATATTGAAAGATGTTTAAAATGTCTTTTTACTTGAAATGAGTGTTCTCTTATTTTCTTTTGTTGTACCTCTTACAGAACAGGACAAATATGACGTATGAGAAGATGTCGCGAGCACTGAGACACTACTACAAACTGAACATAATCAGGAAAGAACCTGGACAAAGACTTCTATTCAGGTATTTAATTGAATTTCTTCTGTTTTAGAGTATTTCCTGTGCATTAGAGGTTAACAAACAGAACCAGGCTAACACCCTGTTATTGTTCATCAGGTTCATGAAAACCCCTGATGAGATAATGAACGGACAGACAGACCGCCTGGAGCACCTGGAGTCTGACATAGACGAACAAACCTACATCAAAGAAGAATGCTGAGGAATTCTGGGAGAACGGCTCCATGAACTCCTACTACTACAGCCGCTGATGCCTTTCAGAAGCTGCTTGAACAATCCTTGAACCCAGAGCGTGTGAACATCTGCTCTGCCCTAACAGAGGGTCCATCCCTGATCTTTCTTAAGATTGCCTTAGGATGGTGTTTTCTTCAAGTTAATTTTTTTTTCTTGATGGACAGAGCGAAAAAGACTTTAAGCGTTCCCTTTTTATTTCGAAATGAACTGCAAAAACAAGCCAATCACTTTGTGCTTATGTCACTTTTTTGATTTTTGTCTCCTCACTTACATTATAATATGAAATGTTTCTGTTTGTAAAAAGAAATTGGGTGTGTGCTTGTGTGACAGGAATGTTTTCACCATGAAATAAACGTTTTTGATCAAACTGTATTTTCCAAGTTATGACATGACCCTAAAATACTGATAATAATGATGATTGAATAAATGACAGTGAAACTTGGTGAAATACATCAGATGTCCACATGATGGCAATACTGGACAACTTTTAAAGACGACACCAATGTGGCTACTGACTGAATACAACTCAGCTGTTCGCTTAAATATTCCACTGGTGTCCTTAAAGCGGCATTTATGGATGATATTATGTTTAATTCTCATAAAACAGATGAGAAATAGACGGTATTGTCATATTTTTGATCTTACTGTGAATTCTCTTCTTTAAGTGTAATTTTGGAGTTTTATTTCATAAAAACAATAGGGTGCATTTCCTTAAGGATGGGTCACTATGGCTGATAAATCTGATAAATTATGTGTACATATATGTTAAAATCTGTGAAATGTGGTCTGATTAGTGTGAGGCGTTACCAGCAGAGGTAGCGGCGGTGCGCACCAGAGTCTCCATAAAAGTTGGTGCGCGCAGAGCGGAGCTGTCAGATTGGGTAGAGGCGCGGAGGAGCAAAGACTGGGAGCTGGAGTGATTGATAAGGACCATTCTTACCTTCAGAAAATAAGCTATTTATTGAAGTTCGTGGTGTGATCCTGAGGGTGGGTGTCCCCTATTAAAGGCGCACCACCAGGACGCACCTGAGCGTAAAAGTCTGGACTACCGGGATAATTAAAATAAAAAATAAAAAAAAAAGGAGCAGCTTTGGATTGAAGAGGAGCTCAGATGAGATGCTCACCTTGACGCTTCAGAAGACAAATAATCGTGTGTGATCCCATCAGAGAAACCACAGCCATTTGGGTTTTTTTTCCACCTCTCCAGGACGCAAATGTGTCTAAATCACCGAAACGCCACTGGATTGTAGCAGCAGCCCCACCGATGGTTTAAAAGGGCGTTAAGGTGCGGGAAGGGAGTGGGACAGTTACAGGTAAGAGCCACTCACACCTCACAGTCTGTCATTACCTGCCCTCTTTCGGGGCTGAGTTGAGTTCCTCTGGTGGATTCATAAGTGCGCGCAATCAAAGCGCAGATCCGCTTTTCCACGGTGGAAAACCCACTCGGCCGCTGCAAGTGTTTTATTTGAAATCAGTCAGCACCACATCAATATCCAATCAAGACTTAAGCAATTACCGAAATAACCAGTCCAGGTCTGGCTGAACTGTCTGGGGTCTTTTTCCAGACTACTTCACTGGGGCGTCATGTGCCACTTGTTTCATCCTGACGCATATATAATAATAAAAAAAAAAAAAAGCAGATTTTTCTCCAACAGCTGAAATACAATAGGGAATAATAGTCATAAAACAGTCCTCTTCCATTGCAGTCAGTGCTGAGGTATATTTAATTTAAAGTTTTATTTTCTTATATTTTGCGTCATTTCACTGCATTTTTCTTCTGTCACTCTCGGCTCATGTGTGTTCGGTTTACACACTGCCTCTACCAAGTGCACTATTTAAAGCAGCTCGACTCTATCATGCAGCTACACCAGGGTCAAGAAAGATCAGGCTGTCAATAAAGGTTAACAAAGTCCACACTGGAGTCTAAAGCCACTGTTGTTCTGCTGTTTTGTAGGTTTTTAGTGTAACACATACCTATGATATGAGTTTTCAAATGTCTGAGGTAGTGCTCCAAATAAAGGAAATAAAGACAATAAAAAGTTAGACATTTATATCTGTGAGGTGTAAATATGATTAAAAGATGGCTTTCTAACTAACATGTATAATATAGCAAAAGTACAGTGCACATGTATGCAGCTCTGATCTAGGTACTGATAGGTGTGGTAGAAAAGAGCATCTCTGAGACTGGATCTAGTGTCTGTTTGAGTCTCTGTTAGCCTACAACAGTGGGTCTCAGGCTTTTTCTGCGGGGCCCACCTTTAGAAGAAAAAAAATCTCCAACCAGCCCCAACAACATTGTAACAGTGGTGCAATTATACCTTTTATTGATAGAAACATCAATATTCTAACAATATTTTTTGCTTTTGCTTGAATAATTTGTTGTGCAAATTAAAAATAACTAAAAATTTTGACTGAATAATACAAACAAACTCAACCAGACTGCTCCCTGAGACAATATTTTTCCAAATAAAAATAGAAAATGCACAATTATCTATAACTATGACAATAAAGTGACTTTTTTTTTTTTAGAACAAATTTTAGTAACATTTTGGCACATTTGAACAATATCAGTGGCTGCAATGAGGCTATTTCCATTGTACATCTCAGAACATTAGAGTGTAAACTGTACAAAAACACAAACATGTCACATGTTTCTCCAAACCTAAACTCTTCGGTCTAGTGACAGATGACCACGGCAGTAGATTGGTTTAACGTACGTCTCTAAAATGAATCCAGGGTGCTCCAGTGTTAAAATATTAGTTCCACCTGCTACATGTTCTACCTGAAGAAAAAAACCAAACACCCAGGAGTGATCCCATGCCCCCCCGGCAAGTCTTTGCACCCCCTCCAAGGGACCCGCCCCACAGTTTGAGAAACACTGGTACTGAAGCTGAGCTGCCTGGGCGACATGTCATTTTAACAGCGATTAATCGATGTGACCTCGTGCATTGAGACTACCTCCAGCTCACCTGATGTACCAGCTCAAATAATGATGCGAATCCTCAGATGATGAAATACAGTGACATACTGGCAGGAGTCTGAGGTTTATCCTGAGTCCTCCTCATCCACCTACTACAGACAAAAGCACTTCATTTGCTGGAGAAAAGACTGGACGGAAGGAATTAGACATGCTGGCATATGTGGGATACAGAAGTGACAGGGGAAATACACCAAAAAGTAGGGCAGAGTACCCCGCTGTACAGCTTCTACACAGTGACATCACTTAGCTCTTCTTATAGATTTCTAACCAATGACACCATGTTCCCATATGAATGATTCATTTCTTGTGTGCAGCTTATAAATATAGCTACTGTGTCAGTTAAAAACCCCAAATTTGTGTTTGAAGTACTTGGGTCTCTCAGCAGAAGCATCATGAGTTTTACTGTTAATGTTCCTTGGAGAAAATCTGGCAGTACCCAGTTTACTGAGGGCACCGGCCGCCGCTCCTCCACCATGAATGATCAGGTCTACCCACTGTAGGCCGTCTGGTTCAGGCCACACTGGTCCCCACCAGCTGGGCGACCCGGGTGCCGACTGTCTGGCCAACACTGGCAGATCAGCCAATGTCACCTTTTTCCACGGGTCTAGTGACCTCGACCTCTTGCTCCTTCGCTATTGATCCAAGCAGTGACACTGAGGCTTCATGGTCCAGTGGCCCTCACATCCAGCCTGGCTGAGCCCTCCCCTGAACAGCTGCGACACACAACACAGCAGCAGCAGGAGGGCTTCCACGGCAAAGGATGTGGGTCTGACCAAGATGGAAAAAAACAACTTCGATTTAGAAGTGTTAGATAATGTATGTTATTTTAAGAGTTATTTTCTCATTTAAAGTGCTAATACATTTGAACATGCTTATTTAGTTGAGTTTATTTTGAATATGCAACAAAACAAAGTTATCCTATTTAGTCCTTATAGTCCTTATTTATTTGATTTTTTATGCTTTTATCCATTTGTATTGTGTTTCTAGTGTTGTGTACAGCACTTTGGTCCACTGTGCTTGTTTTAAAATGCTTTATAAATAAAGTTGGGTTGGATTATAAATGAAACAGATTATAAGAAAAGAAAACAAACAAAAAACCTATACATATACATGGAAACTATCTTAATTCAAGAAATCCTCTCAAATGAAATTAACTAGCTGCACGGACAGATATTTCACTTGTTTTGATTACATTTTCCCTCAGATTTAGTGTTTTTATCTTGTTTTTAGACACCTTTTTTTTGCAGTGTTGAGTTGTCCCGTCTTTGTAGATTCCCAGATTTTATTTTATTTATTTATTTATTTATTTTTTTCGGCCAAACTGTTTAGGGTTTACAACTTTGAGCATAATACTTGTTTCACAGTAAAACAAAAACAAAAAACCCTGCAAAACATCTACATTAGTCATAAACGTGGCATGAGAATGTTTTGTGTCCAAATGTGAAGGAAAGAAATCTGTACAAGGACTCATTTGCTTTACATATTTAATATGAAATAACCTTTAGGCTGTTTAAAAGACAATAAAATGAAAGACAATAAAAAGTCAGTTTTCTCATTCACAACTCCCATATAAAGTAAGACCATCTGATGTTAAAAAAAAACAACCTAGAAGTAATTAATATTCCAAGAACAGAATATTAACAGGTCACATTCAATGGCTGTTGTATTGAATTTCTTCAGAAAATCGCAGGTGGTCTAGTAATTACCTCCAATGCGGCATTTTTACATATTTCCCCAGAAGCCTTTGAAACATTCCTGACAGTTAGGAACAGGTTCTATAAAAGATCAGAAACACAGAACATCAAAAGGTATAATCACTAATGCTTATACCTAATAGACGATGGAAATGTACAGTATATGGTGATTTTTTCCCTAATTAATGGAATACAATCATTTTCCCATCAGTGTAGCAAACACAGATGTTCATGTCTACAAATGTCAGTAAATGCAACATCTCAGGTGATTATATCATTTACTTATTTATTCTTAATGACTTTAGTAGCACATGGTCATTGGTTTCATCTGGTGAATTCAAGCAGTTTAAGGAGGAAAGCAGGCCGGTGTGTTGGGTGAAACCTGTAAACTACTCAGAGCTTTAGTCCCTGCTGATCCGAACCGGAGGCTTGAGCAGAGGTCAGCGCCGTCGGAGCCGAGTCGGGCTCCCTCACCTTCAGGAACTATTGAAATTGGTGTAAAATATCGCTGGCTGATTGGCAGGCTCTGTGCTGCTGTTTGATGTAAGTAGGAAGCGAGGAGATGTTTCACTGCCTTTCACATTCTATTTGATCTACGGCGGACTCTCCTCTCTCTTTGTTTCATTCCACGTAAAACAAATTCACCAGGCACTGAATAAACATCAGCTCTGCAGAAATGATAAAATAATAGCTTCCTACACATTCTCACTTCTTTTCTTCTCCTGTTTCTATCCCTCACTTGCCTGCAGATAGTTTTTTTTGGGTTTTTTTGGACCGGTCCTTTTACTTTTTTTCTATGTTTGGATACTTTCTTTTAATAAAATGTGAGATCAAGTCAGGTTGGGATTCTTTAGTGTTTTCAGTATATAGTAGATTATTTTGTACATTATTGAACTCAGATTAAACTTATGCACCGACTCTGAGTAGTTCTCCTAAAATATCAGCATATTTAAAAAAAATGTTACATGAAACATGGCACATTTATGAAACCCATATATTAATAATAATGTGGGGCTCTGGTTTTAATACTTGTAAATGTTTTGTCCCTTTTGGAGGATTTTTTTTTTTTTTTTTTTTTTTTGGGACTGGTTCTTTTATTATTTCTATGTTTGGATGCAGTTTTCTTTTAAAAATATGTAAGATCAAGTCAGGTTGGAATTCTTTGGAGGTTGTAAATATTTTTAGAATATACTACATTTTTTGGTCATTATAGTTTTAGGAAGTCAGATTAAATTTAGTTGTCAAGTATTAGTCAGGTCTCCTAAAATATCTGCATATTTGAAAATATAGCATGAAGCAAGGCACATTTGTGTGTGTGTGTGTGTGTGTGTGTGTGTGTGTGTGTGTGTGTGTGTGTGTCTGCTTTTAAGACCTCTTTTCAACTTTTTGTCCATTTTGGAGGTTTTGGGATTTTTTGTTTTGGTCTGGTCCTTTTACTATATCTATGTTTGGATGTTTTCTTTTAACAATATGTAAGATCAAGTCAGGTTGGAATTCTCTCCAGGTTATAAGTATTTTCACTATATAGAATAGGATATTATTGTATGGTATATTATGTTATATTATGTATTTTTTTGTGGTTATTACTCTTTTAGGAACTCAGATTAAAGTTATGAGTCAGTTCTCCTAAAATATCTGCATATTTGAAAATATAACACAAAGCAAGGCACATTTATGAAACCCATATTTCTTTTTTAATAATGTAGGTCTCTGATTTTAATACATCTTTTTTTGTCCACTTTAGAGGATTTGGGCCTTTAATTTTTTATATTTAAAGTGGATATTGAAACAATGATAGAAGAATAGGGAAGACAGAGGACTGGCGATCGTAATAACTGATCCAGACCAGGACGGCCGTCTCTTAACTCGCTCTGGATTCCCATTTGGTGCAGTTCAAAAGGTTTAATTGACATTTCACTCCCCTATTAATTGGTAAGATCTGCTAAATTAAGCCATAGTTGAATATGTACATGTCAGAGACAAGGCAAATGTTACATACAATAGAGTATCCTCTGCTAATGTGAATACATTTATATATCTATAAACACTACGTTCTTCAGGTCTAGATGTAGAGGCATGTCCTTGTCCTCAGATAATTCTCACCAATCCAAAAACAAAGTCTCTCAACCTTTTAAAACTCAGTTTTGACCAATTGTACTGATTAAAACACAACACTAAACATATCAAAAACATGTAGAAAAGTGAGTTACAATTTTTAATTCCATTCTACTTTTTATTCATTTTATTTGCTTCAGCAATTTAACCAATCTATTAAAAAAAAAAAAGAAAAAAGGAATCTCCCTAAACAAAGGCTGCTTTAATGGTAGATGATGTCCAAGTGGCTGAAGAGTTAAAAAGGACATGACTCTGTGTTCTGAACATAATACACCACATATGCTTTTTAGATTCTCTCACAGCTTTTTAATAATAAGATTTGTAAAATAAATAAACATATTAATAAATAAATTATAATAAAAACCATACAAATACTGTAAATCCTTTTTGGCGGTGTATTTCATGCTGTCCCAGAATCCTCCTCTGCGAGGACGGCCCTGGCCTGTCTTGTTCCATGCTGTCCTCCCCCTCATCCAGCCGTCCTCCTCCAGTTGACTGTGATCCTGTTTCATGCAGAGAGAGAAAAAGCGGGAGAAGGGACGGGAAGAGACAGAAAAAAAGAGTGAGAGGAACTGAAAGACAGTGAAAGAAAACTGAGATCCGCTGGTCTGTGTCCAGGTTTTTCCCCCGTGTGGCTGTTTTATCTCTTCAGCAGCGTCTTAGTGTTGCTCCATGTGTGGCCCAGTGGCTTCTAAACATGTGCCCGTCATGGAGGATAACTCCAGCCCCAGAAAGCCTCTGGACAAACACACACAATTTGGACTGCAGAAACATCTTTCTCCCTGCGCTCCCTCTTCAACACTACCCACCCTCTTTTTCGTGTTTCCTTTTCGATGGGTGATGGTTTGTGCAAAACTGCGGGTCTACAGTACTTTCACGATGTGAGCCAAACCCATCTGGGACTCAATATCCTGTTTACCAGCTCTCAGCACTCTCAAAACCACAACAATACTGAGCCCAGGCACAAGTTCAGAACTCATTACAGTTTGTTCAGGTCATGGCCAAGGTCGAAGTCCTCTCCTTCTCTGTTACTCTGTCATGTCGTCTTCAGAGAGCAGACTGCTACTGTTGCTTTTTCCAATCTGTTTTTTCATGCTATGATTTGTGGGAAAACCTCCCAGCAGCCACATCTGAAGCTGTTGTGGAGGTCCGCTAGATAATTTACTGAGCTCCACAAACTGCTTGTAGCTGGTTATTCCAACAAGACAGCTCTCTGATGTGCTAGATTTGTTTCAGATTTCATTTACACTGACCCAGTTATCTCGGGTTTAGCGTATCTCTTTCAGTGTTTCCCAAAATGCATCTCAAAATACTTGTTTACTTCCTTTTAGCTGAAACAATGCTTCTTTGTTAAGTCTTATCGTTTCGTTGATGGAGGCTACTGTCAGCTATTGTGTTTATTAATCATCTGTCTGCTACATCATCATCAAATTAGACAAGAAGTCGGCTGAAAGAATGGGATAACAGGAGCGTGAAAGGATGATAATGATAGCAACATCAGACCGGATTCCAGGGTTCATATGGGTGCTTGAAATCTGTGAAAATGCTTGAAATTTAAGGTTGTGTTTTCAAGGTCTGGAAAGTGCTTGAATTTCAGTTGAAGTGTTTGAAAGTGCTTGCAGTTATTATTATGTGATGTGATTTATTTACAGTGGTACTTCTACTTACGAAATTAATCCGTTGCAGAAGTAGTTTCGTAAGTAGATAATTTCGTTAGTACAGATGTGTTTTCCATGTAAATGCCCTAATCCGTTCCAAGCCCCCCAAAATTTCGCTTTTATTTTGAAGCTAGACGGA
>JAQQZY010000005.1:140193-157424 GCA_030068375.1 Ostorhinchus rueppellii
ATTATTATTATTATTATTATTATTATTATTATTATTATTATTATTATTATTATTATTATTATTATTACTATTATTATAAATCTGATGGATGTAAGTTTTTCATGCAGTAAAAGTTTTTATTTTAGGCCTACATGTTTTGGAATAAAATGCAAAATCATATGAAAAATAATGTGTTACCCTTAAATTAGCCCTAGAATCTCCACTAGAGGAAGCCTAACATCAGCTGCATGAGCCTGTGCAGACTCAGTGGACGTACAGTTTGTCTTATTGAACCAACATACTGTAAACTATTAGAGCTCATAAGAGATGTCAAGGATGTTGGGAGGGAAATGGAGCGTTTGTTGTTTTAGGGGGGAGGAGTTTAGCGGCAGCTGTCTGCGATGTTTGGCATCTTTTTTTTTAGTTCTGGTGCTAAAGCATATCAGGTGGAGCAGTGCTACATCCTCAGACTGTCAGCAGAGACACTTCAGAGGCAGGGACACGCAGGGCAATGGCCTGGACAACACAGATGACAGCTTCATCTACCACAAACACAAAGAAGCATCTGAGTTTCCATGTTGCCCCGTGTATCACCACCTTTAGGGCTAATAATCGGAGGTTAATCTGCCGTCCCTCTGCAGACCAGTCCTGAGCCATGTGAGCACGTATCGGTGGGCTGAGAAAGTGATGTGGACAAACTCAGAGGACGGGGAGTCAAAAGAAAAATAAACACAATCATAAAAATAAGAAATCCATAAATAAATAAAGAGAGAATCCTTCTTTGAAATCCAACAACTAAAGGTCTCGCCCTAAAAAAACAAACAAAAAAAGAAATAGAAATCAAGGTGGTTGTCTCTGCAAAAGGGTTAATAATGAAAATCAGACGGTAAAAACTGAGAAAGATGGATCTCTGGGGGGTAGATTAAATCTGGAGCAGGGGTCGACAGGCTCAAAGGGCCTTTGGGTGGCTATCGAAGGGATTTAATCCACCCAGCTGAGATGATGTGAGGAGGCAGCAGGGATGGGGTCACCACCCCCTCGGACATGTCCGCTCTGTGGTTCAGACTGTGGACACACACCACCGGACGGTGGCGTTAAGGTTCTGTTTAGCTTATATCAGGGTTTCTACAAGTTTATAGAGGACATTTAAGAGTTTATATAAGCACATTTTTAAGTATAGAGATATTTTACATATATCTGGAAGCAATTTAAGCCCAGTTTTATGCCCATGTATAACAACATACACAATATGGGCAAAAGCATGTGGACACGTTTGATTCAGGTGTTTCTTTTCTAAGGGTCTGGAATACAAGATAATATATTTTAGTTGTATATAGTTTTATATTATGGGATAAATATCATTGCATTGGTTAGTTTGGTTTAAATTGTTATATTTGTTTACAAAATACCTCAGAGATGGTTTCTCTTTAATTTAATTTCTTTCTACATGATTTTTTTTATTTTTTTATCTAGGACTATGATTTTAAATGTTCTTCCTCTAAATTTTGAAAAATATTTTTCCTGCTCTGACTGTAAATAATAATTTTCAACCAAAACTAACCATCTACTTTCTTCACATCTCACTGAGGAATAAAAATGTACCATTAAAATTTAAGGAAATATTCATGTTTTTATCTCTAATCCTCATGAACAGGACATGTTACAGCTGTAGACATGATGTGCTTCCAAAATACCTCAGAGATGGTTTTAACTGAATTTCTCTCAACATTTATTTTGCTTGTTTTTTTTTTTATCCATGACTATGACTTCAGCCCATAAGGACCCACTGTGACATATGTGTCATTTCCAAAATGAATATTTCTCTATATTTAACTGTCCTTAAGTGCTTTTATTGTAATTTATTGTAGTGTTGTCTTCTGTATATTGGGGTTTTTTTTCAGTGAAAATCAGGTATTTTTCAACATTTAATTTACTAATCCTGTAACTATTCATAAAAGCTTGAAGAAAGGAAAAATAACATTTGGGTCTTTAAGGGTTAAATGTTCTACCTCTTTCTTTAAGGAAATATTACTGTTTTTACCTTAAATCCTCATGAAGAGGACATCTTACAACTGTAGAAATGATTTGTCCCAATATTTTATTCCATCGTTTATAAACCTCAGTAATTATGTAATAATATTCAATATCGAATATAAAACTATATCATGACATTTGCCACAGAGCCCTGTTAGAAAAGAAACAAAGAAAAAATGAGGGGCTATATGGTACTTTGAAAAGTTAACCAAGAATAATGTTAAATGATTCATTTGAGTTGATAATAATCAACACATTGATGTTTTTAAGCTGCAGGAATGGAAATCAGAATGAAATTTGAGAATACGCTCTTTCCTTCTGCAGCTCTTTCTTCTCAGTCTAAGGCTCCGTTCACACAGCAGGTCTTAATGTACAATTTGGATTTTTTGTGAAATCCGATTTTTTTTCTGTGCTCGTTCATATTACAAATTAAATGCGATTTCTATCAGTTTTGAGTATGAACTGAATGTGACCCTGAAGTGACCTGCATGCGCAGAAGAGGTCCTGACGACATGTGGGACCACGCAGCGCACACTGTGTTTAAGGAAGTAAATATGGAGGGATCTGGTACCGGCCTGTGTGGCACTGATAAAGTTTGTCTAAAACTGAAGTCAGCACCAGTCAAATCATTTTAAGCAGAAGATTAAAAAAGAGCAAAAGCAGGTTTTTTGCTGTGGCTGCTACGTCTGTACGATGGAGTATTTGAATGTGGAGTCGGAGTCAGGAGTGGTGGGATAGTGAAGTTAGCCGCTTCACTGACGGCTTTATTCAGAATTTTCCAGTGACAAGAAAAACATTTAAATCTATCTGAGCGCCTCTGGAACACTCTCATGACAAAACACTCATCTCCGGTGATTTCAATGACGTAAAGGTCGGATAAATGCGACCTGGCCGTTCAGACTGACGTCGCATTGCAAAATATCTGATATATATCGGATTTAGGACCACATACGAAAGTGATCTGGGTCGGATTTTAAAAAATTGGATATGTGCTGTTCAGACTGTCTTTAAAAGGTCAGACTCAGGTCAAATAGCAGCAAAAAGTCAGATTTGGGCCACATTGGGCTGCAGTCTGAATGTATGTAAATGTATGAAAATGTCAAAACGAAATCTACAGATGAATCCGATGCTGTTACAGAAAAGTTAAGCTTTGAGGTTGAGCCACAAAGTACAGAAGGTTGTGTCTGGATGAATCTGATCAGTGATTGGTAATGACAGCCATCAATAAGATCTATCCCTCGTACCTACATGAAAACTCAGTTTTTAGTCCAAAACTAGGCATCACTCATCATTTCCACAGCCTAAAACCTCTTGAATTACATTATGATCATTTTTGTCCATAGATGCTGAAAAACTATCAAGTGCAACAGCTCCGATTTACAACTAAAACAAGGAAGGAAAGCATGTGAAAGTAATGTTCTGTTGTGTAAATGTGAGATGGGGGTGGGATTTAATCAGTTTTCTCCTTCCCACTCCATTTTGAGCAGTACATATTGAATTTGTTTTGTTGTTACAAGTAAACATGGAAATTACTATTTTGGCGTGATTATCTTTATTTATTAATGTATTTGCTCTGATATTAGTTCCTTGTACAAAAGATGTTTAATTTTTTTTCTTCTGCTCAAAACAAATGAATGAAATGAAATAACAGCTTTGATGAATTACTAGTTAGAAATCTCAGTTTTTTTCAGTTGATGTAATTTTTGAAAAGAAATTGAGATTTCTGATTAAAATGGATTGCAAAAATAATAGTAATAATTCTTAGTATTATTTTTTTGAGGCACTGATGAACTTTTACTAATAAAATGTGTCTGAAACCACTAAAATGCATCAGCCTCCAAATTTGCGAGTTTCAGCTGATCCTTTAAATGTCCAATTCTTGAGTCGGACCTCATTAAACTTGCACTAAACCATAATAAATGAGCGTAACATTAACAGAAACCATTTTAAACTGAACTCCTCTGGCAGTAGCTATGTTTTTAAACTTATTGCACTATTTATGTTGGTGTTTTTTTTGGTTCCATGTTGGTTTGTTGTATTTTAATTTTTAAAGCACGCCAGATTGTTGTTCTGTTTAATCCTGGACCATTTGCTTCTAGTGGGAATCATTTCAATGTTGCACAGAAGAACTGATTATCCCACGGCAGAAACCTCATTCATATAAAACCAAGTTATGATCAGAAAACAGCAAAATTAAGACCACACTCCTCATCATCTCTTCATAATGTGACCTTTAGTTTAGCTCTTCTATGTTGCATTAAATAAGTTTTATCTGTAGAGAAATAAAACTAATACTGTTGGATCTGCTTAGTGTTGCAAAGTTTGTCTCATTGGTCTGTTTTATTGTAGTTTTCATGACAGACTGTTTGATATTTGTCCATTTACATGCTTGTTTTACTTTTGTTCTGTTTTCCAACAATTGTTTTTATTGATCTTTTAGGTGATGTTCCTCTGGTTACAAAGATCTACAGCACATGTACATTGCTACTAGCATTGTGTAGCATTACCATGGCAACACAGATGTTAAGATGTTAATGTGGCTGCTGGGGGAAACTGGGATTAAGAGGCTATCCCCTTAACGCCTGAATTTACTTCCAACTATGGGGAAAAAAATTTCACTTTCAAGTAGATAGTATTTTTTTGGGGGGGGGGTTGATACAAATTCGCAACAATTGGCATCAAGGGGTTTTAAAGACAGTGTGAACAGCACAAATCTGCTTTTTTGTTTCCAAATCTGAACCAGGTCACTTTCAGATATGGTCCTAAATCTTACATGTATCTGATATTTTGCAGTCCGACTTCAGTCTGGTCACATTTATTCCACCTTAATATAACTGAAATGTGACAAATGTCACAATTCTGCGATTCTGAGATGAGAGGTCTCCATTTTTACTTTGTGCGTGGTCACGTCAGGACTTCTTTTGCGCGTGTGGGTCGCATTCAGGTCATACTCAAAACTGTTAGAAGTCATATTTAATGTGTGATATGAACAAGCACACAAAAAGTAGGATAAAAACAAGCAAAAATTTAAAAATCAGAATTCGCCTAAAAATCCAAATGGTGCCTTAAGACCTGCTGTCTGAACGTAGCCTCAGACCTGTTAGTCATATCAAAAATACATCTGAT
Organism: Ostorhinchus rueppellii; assembly: GCA_030068375.1. Classification (NCBI taxonomy): domain Eukaryota; kingdom Metazoa; phylum Chordata; class Actinopteri; order Kurtiformes; family Apogonidae; genus Ostorhinchus; species Ostorhinchus rueppellii. Next base: position 145,333 of record JAQQZY010000005.1, read on the forward strand.
AAGCCAGTGGGTGGATTTTAAGGACCTGCAGAAACCCTGCTATGATGGGCGGAGCCTGTGGGAGTGGACAATGCAGCGGGCGAAGAAGGGGAGGCACCCATCCCTGATGGACACGGGGGGGGGGGTGGAGTTACAAAAAACAGTACTGAGTGTTCAAAGAAGAAGAAGGAACAAGGAGGAAGCCCTTGTGCTGTGAAGGTTCAGAAAGGGCTTCTTTGAGCGGCTGCCTTTACTTTTTTCAGTGTGATTTCTCTCTCCCTCCCTCCCAATCTGTCTCTGCCTCACTCGGCTGAGGGGTCTGCGTCCTCAAAGGACACCCTAGTGGACTCTCGGAAGTCGGGGTGCTGCAGGTCCGATAAGAATTTGGTGGGGGTGAGCATGTGGGTGGAACCTGTGGAGGAACAGAGGCGGCTTCACCACTCGTCTCTCAGCACATGCCACGCCCCCTCCCCCACTCGCTCCGAAAACAGAAAAGGGTTAAAATAAAACAAGCCAACCACAACAACACCCTGTCAGACTGGACACACACACACACACACACACACAGACACATTCACACGACACACACTCGCCATGTTGCACAAAAAAAAGTGGGACACAGAAAAAGACATGGCGTAGCTGCAATTTAAAGACAAAGGTTGTTTTTAAAGACAACAGCAGAAGCAGAGCACAACAGAAACTAACAAGACACTTTTCCATTTAGAACACGGCAAAGCTTTAACACATTAAATAAACAGTACACAAGGGTGTAACGTAAAGGGGCTATTTGAACAGAACACATTGGACACACTTTGGACTAAACATATTCTACTCTGCAGATAAATCACTGGTGTTTGTGGAAACGATGAAGCCGTGGGAGTCAGGGAAACGTGTTGTTGCTACACGGTCAGACGGGTTTTCATCTAAATGCATGAAACCGTTTTACAGTAGTTGAATATTTTTATTTCTCAGTCAGAAATCCTGGATGATCAAACACAGATGTAATGTGTTGAAGGTTTAGTTCTGGTTATTTGTGTGGTTGTATGAGGTATTTATGGACCTGCAGCTGACGCCTACAACGACTGTATCGAACACAAAACACTGTACATGTAGCTCATGTGTGGCACATTTTTGTTACCTCATCGTCAGACAGTTCCTGCTAATGGGAAGTGAAGCTCTGGACTGGTCATTTTACCTTATGAATGTTTGTTTGTGTTATAAGCAGCTCAGGTGGTAGAGCAGGTCATCCAATAACCGAAGAGTTGGCAGTTCGAATCCCACTCTGTTCTAGTCATGTACCGTTGTGTTCTTGGGCAAAACACTTCACCCTCCTTGCCTCCAGTGTCACTCACACTGGTGTATGAATGTTCGGTGGTGGGAGGGGCTGTAGGTGTGAACTGGCAGATGTAGTTTAACACCACCCGAGTGTGAACGAAAGAAGAACAGATCAATAATGTAAAGAGCTTTGAGTGTTGTTTAAAACTCAAATCTAATCCATTATTATTTATTTATGACGCCATTATGTACTATTTTGTAAATATGTAAATAATATTTACTTTTAATTCTACGTTCAAATAAATATTTATATAAATACCAAATTACATATTTTTCTATTTTTTATTTCATTTTTCACTTGGTTGTTTTTTTTCTAATTAGCTCGGTTTTTTTGAATCAACACGACACTGCTTTCTAAAAAAAAATGTCCTCCGTTTTTCTGAATGAATGAAAGCCATTTATTTATTTTTCAGAAAACAGTATCTCGTTAATTCAGAAAAACAGAGCCAAATTAATTTTTTTGTCTGATTCCAATACGCTTCAGTAAAGAAGTGACTATTGATTTAAAATTTGTATTTTATTCAACTTTTATTTAACCAGGTTGGTTCTGTTGAGATGGGAGTTTTCTTTTTCAATGGAGACCTGCCCAAGATGACAGCAATACGGTCACATAATTATAGTTTTTTTAATAATAAAACCATTGGCAAATAGAAAAAAAATCATATCTGTATATACGTATGTACATGACAGGTACTTTGTGCTTCAACTATAAGTTCACCATCAGAAAGAACTGTCGGATGTCAAGGTAGAGGAGTGAAAAACCCTCTAAATGCAGCATACATGTGAACCGATGAAGACTTTTCGAGGCTAAAGTGTATTTTCCAGCTGCCCTGGTTCACAGCAGTATGTTCCTTCATCTCCTGTCTGCATATTTGAGCTGATCACCAGCTGATCATCTACTGTGTGGAATAAACCCACGTTGGATAAGTATCTCATACAACCACCCATGTCACACACCTCTTTGCATCACTAGAGGTGACATCAAACAAGTTGGCTGAGCATACCCATGACATTTTCTAATTTTAGAAAAAACAAGCCAAACATTGGACACATTTTGGACAAAAACTGAAACGGTATATCAGGGGTGTCAAAGTCATGTTCTTTCAGGGCCACATTCAGCCCAATTTGATCCACAGTCAAATAATAACATAATAGCCTTTAAATATTGACAACTCCACATTTTTAATGCAACCCCCCCCCCCCCCCCAAAAAAAACCCATTAAGCTATGAAAACATTAACATTTTACAAACTATACAAACAAAAAGATGTGAATAACCTGAAAAAACTGAAATTTCTGAAGAAAAATAGTAAAAAAAAAATAATAAGAAAAATTTGCTCAGTATTCTGCCTCAACTTATGATTCATACATGTGCGTTACAGATCAGATCTACTAAGGCACAAAGCAGGCAGGATATTATTAAAACTGCACTGTTTTTGGGTCAGACATTTCAGTTTCTTCATGTTTGTTCAGGTCATTGTTTTATTATTAATGTATATCAGAATTTAACGTTCTTTGGAATACATCAAAAAGGAAAAATTGGTGTTGCCATTATTTATACGTACAACGTCATATCATTTTTTTTTCACATTAAACCAAAAAGAAAATTTGGAGCCATTATTTCTAGGTTATTACGCAATTATTATCAAGTTCAACGCCCTTAACTGTTAATATCTTCTGCACTTTGCAAATTTATTCCATGGGCCAGATTGGAACCTTTGGCGGGCGGGTTTTGCATGTTTGACACCTGTGCAGTGTATGTTGACGTACACTGTCTTCACAAGTCAAATCAGACGGCAGCAGCGTGCATCAAAGTGCTGCACAGACGTTCATTTTCTTCGGCTGTGTTTATATTTCCACGCTCCTTCCTCACTGTCTAACTTTTCACCACATCCTGTTTCAGAATCTGCATCTGTCTGGTTCTTCCAGAGGACCCGAAGGCCGGTCTGAACCTGAACCAGCAGGTCCGGCCTCACGTAGACCTCCGAAACGCCTCAGAGGATGTGGACCCTGAATGAGGATGCGGCGTCCCACCACTCACAGACACGCCCACCTGAGTGTCCTGTTGCGGTGGGTGTGTCTGTGAGCAGCCTTCCCTCCGTCCTACTCCTGCCTCCTCCTGCTCTCACCCTGCTCTCCGTGGCGTCCACTGTTGCGTTACTCACCAATGATGGCTTCCCACTTCCCATTGGCCTGTGTGACCTCATAGGCGCAGCGCATCTCGCTGAAGGACACGCCTCCGATGACGAAGACCATGACGCGGGGTCCGGTGCGGTACTCTCCAGGTGTCTTATTCTTGTGCCAGTGACCGTACCGAGCACTGAAGAACAGGAAAAGGATCCATTTCAGGTCTGAGGTTTATTTGTTGGTTTTGTTTTATTGCGCTGTCGTTTTCACCATTTTCCCTCTTTTTGTCACAACAGGACATAAAATATATGAACTGTGCATCAAAACATCTAATACATTCTATTATAGCAAAATATGTATTGATCCTTCTGGTTTCCTGCTGAGCATATTATCCACACTTTGTACTTTATGCTATAAAACCTCAGATTATATTTCCACAAGTTGTACTTTGGAAATATAATCTGAAATGTTTTGCATGATTTTAAAATTCTGACCCAGCCACTAAAATCAGCATATTGTAAACAACAGAAAATTCCTACACTAACACCCTTCTATAAAGTAAAAAAATGCACATTGACACGTATTAGCATTTAAAATTTGACCTAGTACAAAAAATGATTAAAAAAAAAAAAAAATTTTTATATAATTTATTGGGGGGAAAGTTTTTTGGTTTTTTTGGGATGTTTACAATCCATTTAGTCCATTTTTTTTGTGTCTTTTTAAGCTGTGCACATATGTCCTGTGTTTTCTTCTTGTAGCTGAAGAAAAGAGAATGATAAATAAATATGTACGATCATTTCAACCCTGAAAAAAAAACAAAAATAAAGGTGGAATTAGACTTTTGCACAGTACTGTATTTAATAACCACATATAATAGAAGAATAATAAAGCAGGTGTAGGACTTTTCAGAACATCTCTAAGTCATTGAATGTATGAAAAAAGAGGTAAGAAAAAATAAATAAATGGTAAAACAAGTGGTATGAGGCATAACAAACCCCGCCCCTCACACGTTTTTACTCATTATAAGTAAATGGGAAGATTATAAAAAAAAAAAAAAAAAAAAAAAATTGAAACTTTTACCTAATTTTACAAACAGGTAATAACAGCAATTATGGGTCACTGTTCATATGGAAACCCATTTGGTCTGACTTCAACCAATAGTTTTGTTGCTACAGACACTTGAAATTTCACCCATAATAAGTAAATGGGGAAAAAATATTTCAAAAATTTGAAAACTTTTTTTTTTTTACTTTGACCTACTTTTCCCAAAATGTCATCACATCTGTTCTGCGTCACTGAAAATCTGTAAACCCAATTTAGTATGAATTCAGCCAATAGTTTTGCTGCTAAAGTGCTAACAAACAAACAAACAAACTGAATTTAAAAAAAAACAACATCCCTTGCCGCCTCCTCTTCGGGGGGGCAGGGTCATAGCAGAAGATTAAAAACATAAATACCTGGACATAAACTCATCCTAAATTCTAAACACAATGTAATGTCGACATTTGTGTGTCGTGACCTGAATATGTGAGTGTACTGGTTTGAGTTTTTGTCCATTCGTCTCCTTTCATGACCCTGGGGAACTCAGATGAGGAGGGGTGGGGGTGGGGGAGGGGCAGCCAACAATCTAGATCAGTAACAGGAGGCGATTTAGTGTCAAATCAATACACACCAGCCGCTTCCAAAACTGCAGCAGTGAAAGGATCGTCGCTCAACCACACAAATACACACATAAACGCACACACACACTGGAAATATTGACGACCTGTTTTCAGGCCAGATTGTTACACTGTGACCATGAAATATAAGCTAAGACCTTTTTCCTGGTCTGTTAAAGATGCTATTTATCTTCTTTTCTCCCCTTTCATTTTAATGTTGTCCTTATTTGAACAAATACCTTATCGTTTCCTGTGTTCTGTTTTGATATAATGTCCTGTTCTGAGCGCACAGATGTACAACAATTTCAGAAAATCCATTAAGTCATTAAAAAAAAAATAAAGCAGGGGTCATCCGCTGTAAAACCAGGACGCTTTGACAAATGGGCACAAACTGCTGCTCAAAAACAAATTAAAAAGCATTTACATCTGCACATGAGACGTTAGTTTAATATTTTCATGTCACTGCTGCTGAATGGATTATTTTAATTTGGTGTGAAGCTAAAATTTATAGTAAAATGGGTGTAAACGCTGGAAGGGTTGGGTTTTCAGACTTTAGAAACGATTTACTTTTACATGATTACTCAGCCTCCAGCGAAAACAACAACAGGGAACAAACATGTAGAGCTATGATAAGAATCAGAGGAGCACAGGAACGTAGTGTTTTTACTAGAAACCACACATTTTTTAGCTTAATTAAAAACGACAATGGAAAACATGCAAACACTGTCGAGCGTTTAGCATTTTCTTTGGCCAAATTAAGAAGGTTATGGCTCAGGACAGTTTCTTCATATTTAAAACAAAAAACTTACATTTGATGATTTTACAGACATTAATCTCTTTTTTTTTCCTCTTCGTAATAGTACTTTATATATTTTTTGCACTGGTATGCTCATTTTCTTTGGCACGCCATACTTAAATGCCACTTTCTTTGGTTTGTTTTAATATTATAGTTAAATTATTCGATTTTTATGCCTCTTAAATTTTCTTGACATTTACTGTGAACGGCAGCATAAGACTTTCATTATTCAGGGAAACCTGTTCTTTTATTGTACAAATACTACAAGAACAGGTATCAGACAGGCCTGCACTCTGTTTTTAAATCCCTTCTTAAAACTCATTTTTTTCTCCTTGGCTTTTGAAACCATGTGAGATGCTTTAAATATAGTATTCTTATTCAGTTGTTTTATTTGGTGTTGTTTTTTATTCTTACTGTTACTTTGCGGTTTTTTTAATTGTAGAGATCTTATCTTTTTAATCTATTTCTGTATTTTACTCTGTCATTGTTTATTTATTTATTTTCCTGTACAGCGCTTTGGTCCATTGCGGTTGTTTTAAAGTGCTTTACAAATAAAGCTGGACTGGATTGGATTGGAAATGACAATAAAACAGTTTTGGATGTTTGAATCTATCAAACCAGGGTCTTTTCCAGAGGTTTTCAGAGGCTTAGGTGGTGTCTAGGGTCTGGCATTTTCTTCAAGTGTTGGGGAAAAAAGCAACAACAGGGAAAAAAAAAAACCCAAAAAAAACTGTGAGTGCAGCATTGTGTTCGTACCTGACTGCAGTGGTGCTGAAGGAGGCTGAGGAGCGGGTGGAGATGTAGGGGTAGTGCTTGGTGTCCAGCTTATCATCAATAGCATCCTGCAGGAGGACAGTGACCATGATCAATTTTATTACAAAGGTGAACAAAAGGCAAAGACAAACCACAGATTCAAGCAGAACAGTCCAGAAGATGAAAGGCAACAAGTCAACAACAACAAAAAGTCATATAGCTTGTAGGTCCTTAGGTTCTTTTTGGAACTTTAAGTTGACGCTCGACAAACTTCCTCGTCCGAAAAACACTTGAAAGTAATTCACAAGTCCACTTCTTCGTATGTAACAGTTTACTCGAACTCCAAAAAGGCAACATTACAAAAACAAAAACTGTCATCCATACATTCAGAGATCTTTAAGAGTTATAAGAGCGAGGTCAAAAAACTATATCAAAATAAAAGCATACACATAGGTGGCGTCAGGCTTCACAATAAAAGTCCTGTCCCAAACCTGCAAAGCATATACATGCGTTTTAACCATTCCAAACCACGAAACAACAAATCATATCACACCGACGAACGTGGACCTCTTCAAATGCAACATCATCTTACGTAGGCTGCCTTTAGGCTCCTACATGGCCCACAACCATTTCACTGTGGCTCCTTAAGAAGACTTTATGTGAGCTTATGTTGTCCTACCCCAGATTTATACATGACAAATACAGTCCATAAAAAAAAAAACAGATCTGCGACTAAGTTACTGAAAAAGAGGAAAAGTTCTAGCATACCATGAAGATCAAAACAGCACAAAACAATACAGCTGTATTTCTTCCTTTATTCCTTCAACTCCTGAGACATTATTTCTGCGGTGAATTGTCTGTCTGTCTGTCAATCAATCAGTTTATTACAACAGTTAAAATTGACAGTTCATTTACAAGATATATTTTGGAATAGGACGCCCCCAGAAGCAGTCCTCAGCTTATAAACAGGGGCCCTTAAACATGTGGTAAAAGATACAATTTACATTATAATCTTTAAAAAACTCAAATGTTCTAAATAACTCCAACCTATTTTAAAATATTTTCCTATCTATCTAATAAGGATTCATTTCATTTCCTTTTCCTGAGTCCTATTGAGGTCAGCATATTCCAATATTCTCAGATAATGGAATAGACTGTTTCAGGTTCATAAAAGCTGCCGTCTGCATGTGCTTGTGTTCCTTTTCTTTTTCTCAAGTGGTTTTGTTTTCTTCCCACCTCTTTTCAGACATGTAAATGAAACTGCTGTGTTGTTTTTTTTTTCTAAGATGGTCTTGATTGTTGAGTTTTGTATTATTTTTGTTTTACTTGTTCACATATATGTTAAATTTCATTGCCTTTTCAGAATAAAGCACTAAATCTAATCTAAATCTTGTTTTACTGTGTGTTTTAGGGTCAAAACAGGTGGAAAAACAGGAAAAGACAAAGAGAAGAACTGAAGTTTGACAGGTTTGGACTAAATAAAACACTCAGAATGTACATCAATAAGAAATTTAGAATGTTGAACATCTACTGTGAACTGGAACACACTGAATAACAACAAGGATCTGAATTTTATCCCAATAGTTTTAGTTTTGGGCTCTTTTTTTTCTAAATCAGTCCAGCTGCTTTTTGTAATATTAAGTCACTTGAACAAAATATGCTACAAAATTGAAGAAAAAATAATAAAATAAAAAACAAAAATAAAATAAGCAACTAGATGAACAAAAATGAATAAAATATTTACAAAATAATACATTGCATGAAAGACAAAAAATGGACTAAAATGAATAAGAAAAAAATAATAAAATAAGATTATTATAATAGATAAAATAATTTGAATTTTATTCCAGTAGTTTTTGTTTTGGGCTCTTTTTTTTCTAAATCAGTCCAGCTGCTTTCTGACACCTGGTTGAAATCTGAACAGCAGTTACACACTCAAAACTCAGTAAAAAAAAAAAAAAAAAAAAAGGAAAATAAAAAAAACACTGTAAACAACATTAAAAAAAAAAAAAAAAAAACAACTAGGAAAACAGTGAAAAAAATAAAACCCAAAAAAGTCAAAACTGTCTATGTTTATAGTCGGTGTCAGTGGGGGTGGGGGGCGTACACTGAGCATGCTCAGATATCTATGGAAAGAACAAGGTTTATACTATTAAAATGTTTCCTGTTGAGCAAACAGTTGGATTTTTATGAATATTTAACCCTTTCATGCATGAATTATGTGTACCTTGATCAAGATTTTTTTTCCTGAGTGTTTTTATTCCTCTTGAGGCATGAAAAACAAAACTATGTGATTGAAATTTTTCTTATGAACCTATTTTTGAAGGAGTTACAAAAATGTGCACTCAGCTGGACACTATGCATTTAATTTTTGAAGCAAACAAACATGCATTTACTGTGTAAAAACTATGAAATAAAAATATTTAAATGCTGCTAATCTGATATTTTCTCACATTTTAACATAATACACACAACGTTTTGTAAAAAAATAAAATAAAAATTACAGTCTAATAACAATTAGCAATTGATTTACACTCAAACATGTCACTGCAGATCAGGTTTGTCAAGAACAAGAAAGTTACAGTAATGGTATGAATGTCAGTGTATTATGGGATGGTGCTTAAGTGTCCACTGTGTTGGCTGATATGGAGCTAAAACAATAAAATCCATGAATATGCAAGAGAACAGCTGTAGAATAACTGTCCACTGTAGTGACCAGTATGAATGAAAGGGTTAAATAAATATTACATCCACAGACACATCAGGGGTTAAAGGGTTAATCACTGACTTCACCGTCCAGGGGTAAACTACTTTTCTTCTTTTAAAATTTGTATTTAATTTATTCCTTTAAACTACTTGATGATTTTTCCTTTGCTTTCATTCCTCTGTTAGACTGTTCCATCATTTAACCCCGGTGTGAGGACAGAAAACACGCCTCTGTCAACGTCACTACTGCTTCACACACACAACACGGGCTTCACGGCTGCTTCACAAGTCGCTTAGCAACCGCGTACACATCCTCCGTCAGCGGAGCACAAATAAGAGGCTAAATATAGGTGACGACACAGTTTGGAGAAACACGTGCGAAGACGGTGTGTGTGAATTCTAGCATCCACGTTATTTTTACTGGAGTAAGAAAAACAGAAAAGATGAAGAAGCAAATGTTTTTTATATATATATTTAATCTGACTAACAAGCTGATATTTTCATTGGGACATGAACTGAACATTCCCTATTCCAACATCAAACAGTTTTTTTTTATATAATTCAAGTTTTTATTGGAGTATTCACTTCATACATGGCAATCATACAATGTTGCTTAATTTTAACAAACAGGGCGTTTATACATAAATGTGAAGAATTCAAAATGCTATAAGTATAAGGTGTGGAAGTGCTTAAAAAGGAGAAAGTAAAACATAAAAATAGATAGGGGAAATAGTTCAGCTGTCATCCTGTTCTTCCTCTAAATTTCTAAAATACTTTTCATGCTTTGACTGTAAATAATCATTTTCTACCACATGTAACCATCTACTTTAATCACATCTCACTGAGGAAGAAAAATCTACCATTAAAATTTAAGGAAATATGCGTGATGTTTTAATCTTAAATCCTCATGAACAGGAAATCTAACAGCTGTAGACATGATGTGTCCTAATATTTATGTCCATGGAGTTGATAAACATCAATTATAATTAGGGCTGCTCAATTAATCGAATTTTAATTGTGATTACGATTTTAGCTCCAGACGATCTCAAAATTCATATAATCGAGGGAAAACGATTATAACAACAACATTATAAGATATTTTCATATAGCTATTTAACAGGAGAGTGTTTTTTTTTTTTTAATGTTCAATAAAGGCAGTTCTAAATTCAAGACATAATCGTATAAATAATCGTGATTTCAATATGGATCAAAATAATCGTGATTATGATTTTTCCATAATCGAGCAGCCCTAACTATAATGTAAATAGTGACTTTAGGTCAACAAACCCACCTCCATGATGTCCTTGACCAGTGGTGTCCAGCGGGACAGCTGATAGGTCTGCTCACTCACACGCTCCTTCCTGTCCAGTTTCTTTCCTCGGCGGAGGGTGGACTGGGACGACACATGAGGAAGAAAGTTTAAGGTTCAGGGCAGGGTAGAATGGAATAGAAGAGAATACCTTTACATATGTACAACAAAAGTAAGAGACAACTGTCTTATGGTGTGTAGAGCAAAACAGTTTAAAAGACACAAGTGTAAATATATTACAGACTAAAAAAAACAGGATCGCCGACCAATCACATCATGTTTTTTTAATAAATGAATAAATGAAAGTCACTTTCTACTTGTGTACTTGAGACGATCTTTTGCTGTATTTTAGAAAAAAAAGATGGATTTACAGCGTATATTTTAAATTAATTAAACATACACACACACACACACACACACGGACACTCCTACAACCCCCCCCCCCAAAAAAAAAAAAAAAATTGACCATGTTTTAGCCAAAAATGTAGCTGTCTCTGTACGATCTGTGTATCATTTACATTGTCACGTCCAATAATCTTTGTATATGTTACATGTTATATGTGTTGTCTGCTGTTGTTGTGTTGGTGTAAATCTATAGTAAGTTTTTAAAAAAAGAATACAGGGTGTAAATAATAATAATAATAATAAAACAGGGTGTAATCTGTAAGTGAACTCCCTGTGGCAGCAGGTCAGACCTGATCAGACCAGGTGGGACCGTGCACAGAACAGTGCAGCTCTTACGTCTGTGATGATGGGGACGCCCAGGTGAGCCATGTTGGTGATGATCTCACTGTCCTCAGGAGGGATCTGAGCGTGTTGGATCAGCTTGTTCAGGTTCTCCTCTGTGATGCCTGCACACACACACACACGGACATATATGACATCTGCATTAGTCTGTTTCATGTCCATTTAAGAACAAGTGCGATGGAGGGGACTAAATACTGCCATCAGTCACCACATCACCTGATGAAGATCTTTTGTGTGGCACTTGTTCCTATTTTACACTTCTTTTGGGAGAAACTAAGACACTGACAGGTAAACCAAACAATAATAAAATTTTCTGCTTCACCTTTCAGATGTGGTTCAGTTCTGGGTTCATTTTCCTGTATAACCTGATGTAAACGGTACAAGATTTATGCTTCAATACTAGAAAAGTGTATGGTTTCAACTCAAATTCAAAGTTTTTTTTGACTTCCTGATGAAGGCCTGAAGTCGAAACACGTTGAAGGGTTTTTTCACGTCTGTATATAGTGCTTAACAAATGTAGTCTTCCACCTGTCATGAAAACATAAATAACTTCATATTTTATCAAAAACTTGTTTCAAATTAATAATTTCATTGTTATTCCTACACAAAATGACCAATGTGAATAACTAAATAGTCCTTGTTGACAAATAATCCCCATAAATGTCCATATTTAGTGTGTCCAC
>JAQQZY010000005.1:185484-195719 GCA_030068375.1 Ostorhinchus rueppellii
AACTGGCGACTTGTCCAGGGTGTACCCAGCCTTCACCCTTAAGTAGCTGGGATAGGCTCCATGTGACCCCCGTGACCCTAATGAGGATTAAGCGGGTATAGAAAATGAATGAATGAATGAATATTTTAAAATGAAAAATATAAAAAAAAAAAAAAACTACTGTGACAAAAAATTAAGAACTTTTTTTTTGTAAGAATTCCAAAGTTCTCCAAAGTGAAGTTCCTCTGACATTTTCATCCTAAATGTATTCAGTTTATACCTGAAACCATCTATTTAAAACCTAATAATTGGTGAGAGGAAAAAAATATTTGATCAAACCTAAATAGAAAGTTTAGACAAAAGGCAGCGTCAGAAATGGACAACAAAAGTACATATCAAATTAAACATTTTTATTTCAATTATTATCACATACATTTATTTACAATATTTACAACATACAAATAATATTAACATTGTATTTAAATGCATTTTGCATCGCTATATGCATTTATTAATTTTAAACACTGTGTTTAGAATAGGACCTAAATAACAGCCAAATATTTGGGATAAACTTACTTTATTTATAAGAGTTTATAAAATGAACCAGAATGACAAAATACAACCTGTCACTTTCCAAACATTCACACTCATAAAACTTTTTTTATTTTTCTCATTTCAAAATACATTTTCCTAAAAGTATAATTACCTACCCTGAAACATAAGTTTGGTGTCGATTATTGTAATGCCATTTTTAGACCAGATGTTAACCTTCTCTTGGCCCCTCCCCTAAACTGCTATCGTTTCCTGTTACGATCCTTCAAACTGACGGACTTTGGTGTTTTTTTCTTTGTGCAGCTGTGAAGGAAGCCGCCGTCCAGAGGAGACACAACCTCTACAGAGACAGCATCATTCTGACCAACAGCGACCCCAACCTCCACCTGCTCGGAGAAACCACCGCCGTGGACTGGGCCGCCAAGTTTGGGACCGACGAAGCCGACGGAACCGCTGAGGTCGGCGGTGGCGTCGAAGGAGGGGGTTCTGGGAAAAGACGCAGACAGGTGGTGTCCATGATCCAGCTGGACGGGCTTCCTCTGCCCTACGAGTCCTGCCTGGAGGTCCCAGGGGTGGAGCAGATCCCAGAGGAGGAGGTGGAGAACAAAGAGGTAGAGGAGGAGGAGGAGGAGGAAGAGGAGGAGGAGGTGCCTACAGAACCAAAGTCCCCCGATAGTGTGGATGAAATCAGGGACCTGATAAACCCGGTGGTGGAGGTGGTTCTGCCAGCGTCAGAGGAGAACCAGGTCAACGGGACGGAGCTGACCACTGGCACCATCACCATGGACGACGGGCTGGAGGAGGAGGTGACGCACGTGACCACGGTTGTCGACGACGTCCCGAAGAAATCCACCAAAACGTCGGCGCAGTCCATCCTCCAGCAGCTGATCGGAAACAAGGCGGCGGAAACCGAGAAGCAGCACCAGGAGGAAGCGGACATCAAGAACGCCATCGAGGAAATCGAGATTGCGGTGCAGGACGACGACGGAGAACAGGTCCCGGAGTCCGACGCGGAGTTGTCGCCGCTGCCGGTGACGCAGCTCACAGACTCCAGCTCACGGGAAGACAGCGGCTTCCAGTCACCGACCAATGAGGCGCTGGAGGACGGGGAGCCTGAGCCAATCACAAACGGTCTGAACGGAGCGGACACAATCATAGACCCTGCAGACGTGGAGGTGGCTTTAGCGTAGGACGAGTCTGCAGTTTGACTCTGACACTGGACAGCGTGTGTCCGAAAAAAGAGATGGAGCTGGAACTGGAAGTGACGCCTTTTTCTTCTGAGTCACAGTTAAAAACAAACTCTCCATCACCACCTGGACTCGTACTGTCACTGTCTGCTGGACTTTATTTCTCTACGGCGCTAAAAGGACAGAAAACACAACATCTTTATATTTTCTATATTTGTATTTAACCCATAAAGACCCAAACGTCCATCTGCGACCAGAACCATCTACTGATCTAAACTGTTTAATACCTGCTGATCCACTAATCCTGTCAATACCTGGAAATAATTCATGTCAAATACAGTTTATCCTCTTTTCATGGTCATCAGATATGACCCATTTGGATGTTCAGAGGCTCTGTAGTTACCATGGAAACACCATCATTTTCTACAACATTGATTCACCAGTAAAACCCATGGAGTTGGATCAATGACAGAGGATGGAAAAGGCTTATTTTTTCATTCAGTCTTTAGAGGCTTTTCCATTGAACATCAGAGCAAAACTTTACCGATATTTACTAAATGTAAAAAAAAACAACCCACAAGTGCGTAATGTGGTTTTTTCCGTTAAATCACAAATGCCACGATTTGTTTATTTATTATTGTGAGATGACATGGAAAGTCATTCCATAAACATGACAACGAATGTAAATATGGTGTTTATTTACAGATATATTCATTATTATTATTCTATATTAGCCTCTATCTGCTACTAAATTATTAAATTATTCAGTTTCCTGGTGTGTCCTCACATACCGCACCATGTTTCTGTTTAAACTCCGTTACTTGTTATAACATCCATCCACATCTGTTTTTTTTTTGTTCACGTGATTAGTTGCAGAACAAAGGTCGTTCCATTACAGTTTTGCATAATGTACCAATTTTTCTACACCCAAAAAACCCACCTCTTCCAAGTGCAAAAAGGAAAGTTTTGGAGAAATTATCGTTTTTCCATTTGGTAAACTGTTATGCACAAGTTATATTCACGCAATTTGAGGGTCACTAGTGGCTTTTCCATTGGGCTTATGCGCAAAACTTTACTGATATTTACTAAATGTCGAAAAAAAAGAAGTGTCATGTTATTTTTTCCATTAAAATCACAAATGCGATTTGTTTATTTATTATCGTGAGATGACGCGAGAAGTCATTCCATAAATATGGTGACAAACGTAAATATGGTGTTTATTTACAGATATATTCATTATTATTATTACATATTAGCCTCTATCTGCTACTAAATTATTAAATTATTCAGTTTCCTGGTGTGTCCTCACATACCGTACCACGTTTCTGTTTAAACTCTTCTTCACTTGTAACATCCCTCAACATCCATTTTTATTTTTATTCACATGACTCCAGTTGCACAAACAGGTCTTTCCATTACAGTTTTGCTTGATATATACAAATTCCTCAACACCCAAAAACCCACCTCTTGCCAGCACACAACTTTTCATGGAAAAACTCGAGTTTTGACAAAATTGTCATTTTTCCATGAAGCAAATTTTCATGTACAAGTTATAGTCGTGCAGTGTGAGGTTCAATGAAAAGGCCACAGCTGATATCTTTGCTGAAAAAGTCCGTTTTTCTTCGTTTTTTTCTGTTTTGATGTAGTAATCTGAGTTTTCGTGAACATCTAAATTAAATACAGGAAATGAAATATGTGGAAATACAGGATTTACAGCAGAAAACACAAAATACGATAATGTAATAAATGATGATAAATCACTTAAATAGAGAGAAATATTAAGTTGGAAACTGACACAAAAGTAATCCTGGGTCTTTATGGGTTAAATATAAACCTTTGGAGGATGGAAATCTAACCTGTGTTTTCCAGTTTGGATTTAAAATGTTAATTTTTCAGATTTTTCATTAACATTTATATAAAATCAGTGCTTCTCTGGGCCTATCCAAACACTGATATTCAGCATAAACCATTAATAATAACTGTCAATAGCTCTATCAGTTAATAAGTCATCTTTAACTGTACTGCAGCTGAGTGGACACCAGGGGGCGCTACTCTACCTGTTAAACACTATCATGAAGGGTTCAGTTCAACACATGCATCTACTTCTGCATTTGGACTTTGGAACCATTTCTTATTTCCCTACATGTTTCAACATTACAGGATTCCATTTTATTTTCGTGGAAAAAACTCTTTCCTTCACCTATTCCTACCAGAATACAGTAAATTATTGCCGTTCATTTGTTTCTAAAAGACTTTAAATCAGTAGAAATCTATGTTGTAAATATATCACATCTGAATATTAATATTTGTGCTTTTTTTCACTGTTTTTTCTATTTAAAAATGAATTCCACTCCAGGTTTAGGGGTCAGCTGTGACTCCCAAAAGGCATCTTTACCCCATCTGATCAAAAAAAAAATCAGAATAAAATTAAAAACAGGACTAATCCCACATTGCAGGGTTGACACACAGGTTAAGAATCTTCTTTATAAACATTTAAGGAGGACATTTGATAACGACAGGGACGCTGACAACGCATGTGTCGCACTCACACGCAGGTTTTTAATTAATAAACCGAATACATGAGGCTTTAATTGTGAAATAGATCAGTTAGAGCCATTTTGGAAACTCTATTGTCAAGAATTCTGTCATTTTGGTGCCAAGTCTGTGGAAATAAGGATGTTTTAATGTTGTTATTTTAAGTTTTGTTGTGTTTATATGCAACATGTGATTTCCTGAAACAAAGCATCCAGTCAAATTCAGGTAAATATTCAGTAACTGGACATGAGTATTTATTAAACTATATCGAAAAAGAGTTTTACCAACAGACGGAAAAGGAGTAGAAATTAAATTAATACTGTAAACTCTGTAACTCAGGGCTGTTGAACTCATTTTAGTTCAGGAAAGTCATGGGAAAAAAAAGGATCAGACCATCAAAAGTCATCAGAAACAATGGATATGTAATTAAAAACTAACTCCTGTGTGTATTGTCCGACTAAAACAGACAGAAAAGAAAACATGGAATGAATAAAAACATTGTTTTTATCAGTACAATGACACAGATACTGATGGAAGAACTGAAGTGATTCTGGTTTTTATCAAGAAAACATGTTAAATGGATAGATATCAACTCTGAAATTAAACTACTATGAGCTGTTTTTGTTGTTTTTATTATATTTGTCCAAACAAATGGACCTTTAGTTGGACCAGGCATTAAAACGAACAAAAAAAATGAAGAAATCTAATATTTTTTTCTGCGACGAAGTAGAAAATGCAAAAATACATTAAAAACCTTTAAAACTAAATAAAACAAACACATAAGAGAAACGGTTAACATACCTAAACAGTTAAAAAGTAAATTTTTTTAATGACTTTAGTGAAGTTGCCTGTTTAAAGCAGTTTATGGATGCAAGTAGATGATGTAACGTCTTCCTTGGTCATTTTGATCCATTTTTATTTATTTATCGTTATTTAAGCAGGAAGTCTCATTGAGATTAAAACGCTCTTTTGGAACAGAGACCTGGCCATAAAAAGTCAAAACTATATAAAACATACAGCAGCAATGTACATCAGACCAGTGCAAAAAAGAAGGTAGGGAAAAAGAAACGTTCTTAAAAGTATATATAAAAAGACAAAAGGAATAATAACAATCCTTTTAAAAAATTATTAAATACTTTTTTCATAACTATACATAAAATAATACGAGAATAAACTATAAATAATGCCAATTTCAAACTTTACTCTGTGTGTTAGAGTGAAAAATGTAAAATTACATCATGAAAATGTTTACATCTACAAAGTATCTTTTAAAAATGGGAATAAGATGGAAAAACCTGAAATTTATTGAGAAAAATAAGTGCAGTTTTAAGAATATTCTGCCTCTGTTTAACATTTACACAGCTATATTATAGCTTATACATCCCAGTGGATCTAAAAATACACAAAACATTTAATAAACAGAGAGAATATTGATAAAATTACACTTAAGACTTTTCAGGTTGTTCATATTTTTGTGAAAGGATAGTTTTTCATGTAAATATTTTCATGTAATTTTACTTTTTTACACTAAAACAAAAAGAAAAATTAGGATTTGTCAGTATTTATAGGTTATTATGATAGTATTTTCACTTCAGATCATATTTGTCTGTAAATGACCCAGAACTAAAATGATTTTAACATCATTTATTGTTAATATGTCATTTTTTGTAATTCACAAATTCATCATCCTGTCCCAGTTTTGGCCCTCGGACCATATGTTTGACACTGCTCCTTTAACTAATAGATCCTTTAAATAATACTCAATGATAATCCTGTGAAGAAATTCTCTTAAAAACGTCCAGTTTGTTGAAAATGTCCTCAAAGAAGCTTTAGTTAGAAAACCGACATGCTTTTATGCGTCCGATTCCTGTTGTAAAAGAACTTTTATAACTTTTATATCCAAGTCACATTTGTCCAGTTACGTTTGCAGAGATGTAGAATTTAGGGCGGAGCTCCAGGACTTTGACCTTCTTGTGTTTATTTATTTGAAAACCTACCAGTGTGGACCACATGCAGCTTCATTTGTACACTTTATGCTTTTATCTGTTTTCAAAGTATCAAACTATGGATGAATAAAATATTTCAACACTTTCATTCTTATCAGTTTTTTTTTTCAGTCACAAAAACATCACTTCACATTTGTATTATTCACTAGTGGTAAATGTTAAAGCCACCTATTGTTTTTGCAGTCGTTTATTATTATTTTTCTTCATTTTTCAGTCCCATAGAAATGAATGGGGGAAAATCTACCAGAAAAACCCACTTTTTTCTGATGCTGCTCGTTTCCTTTGTAAAAGCAGATGGAACTGCTCAGATGTGAGTTGAAAGCACAGCTCTGTAGGTCTATAGTTTGTCAATCATTGCCACCAAACCTCATGATGAACTCTGACAAACATGTGACACTGAACACATGAAGACGACGACAGAGGCGTTGGGTTTGAGGAACAGACTCCATCATGTGATTTGATCATATAAACTCCACTTCCTCAGTGTCATCCACAAAGAGGACATTAAAAACAGAAATGTATGATTTGTTTAGGTGTCAAACATGTGGCCCGGGGGCCAAATCTGGCCCGCCAAAGGGTCTGACCCGGTCCCTGGGATGAATTTGTGAAATGCAAAAATTACACTGAATACATAAATAATCAAGGATGAGCAAATCATTTTAGGTCAGTTTAATCTAAAGTGGATCAAACCAGTAAAATACTATCAGAATAAACAATAACTAATGAAAAAGCTATTTTTTTTTCTTTACGTGTAAGGGGGGAAAAAGTAAATTTAGACAGTTTACATTAACAGACTAGCCTTTTATAAAAACAAAACAAAAAAAACTATGAACAACCTGAAATGTCTTAAAAGAAGTCTGTGGAATTTTACCAATATTTTGCCTGGTAATAAATGTTTGTGTATTTTTAGAACCACTGTGAGGTGTAAGATGTGATGCTCATCAATAAATGATAAATTATGGTACAATATTGTTAAAATTGCACTTATTTTTCTTAATAATTTTCAGGTTGTTCATATTAGTTCATGTTCTGTTCAAGTACAGTTCATAGATATAAACATGATAGACTTTTACTTTTTTCACTCAAAAACACAAAGAAAACTTTGGATTTGACATAATTTATACATTCTTATCCCATTTTTTTCCCCTTAATATTATTTTAATGGTCTGGCCCACTTGATATCATGTTAAGCTGAATGTAGCCCCTGAACTAAAATGAGTTTGACACCCCAGGTTTACGTCATCTTTTGTTTCTTAGAGGAGGAGGGAACGATGGAACAGCAGAGGAAGGACAAATATGTTGAAAAATGCTGTAATTTAACTGGCCAATGAGATTATTTTACAGTAGAAAACATTCAATTCAACACAGAGAACCTCAGAGCACTGTGTTCCACTGTCTGTGTCCAAAGCTGAAGGAAGTTCACTGCAAAAATATGAATCTGACCAAGTGTATTTTGGTCATTTTTAGTCCAAATATCTCATCAGACTTAAAATAAAACATAATCATAAAATTCCAGTGGAGCCACAGATGATCTACCTGAGTCTGATACCAGGTGATGGAATTCACACAGAAGATTATCTGTGTAAAAGATGAACTCTACCTGGAAAAAGGATGGAACTGGTTAAAACGTGATTAAGAACACAGCAGTGGGTAAAGAATAGAGGAAATAAATACTGTGGAAAAATGAATGTTTCATCTGAGGATTAAGATGGAAACTTTGAATAGAAGATGGAAGAAATGGACAATATTCAAGGACATGAATTCTTGGTTCCAGATCTGATGACTATTACGGTTTTGGAAAAGTGGTTTGAAAATGTAAATATAAAGTAAAAAAAAAAAAAAAAAAGACAATCACCTACAGAGTAACTTTTCAGTGAGAATTGATTTTAGACAATAGATCTGGAAAATCTGATTTTCAAGAAATCTTATCATTTTCATTTGTTCCACAGGCAGATTTTTATTTTTTGCTCAATTCAAGATTTTTTTTATTTGATTCAATATTTTTTTTTTTTTTTGCTTAATTCAAGATTTTTCTTACTCAATTCAAGTTAAAAAATAACCTCATACACAGAGGGTGAACCTCTTTCATGAAAGAAAGAAATGAACAAACCGAACAAAACACACATCTTGAAAAAGTCCAAAACACTTAAAAAACAAACACGTATGTTGTCGTTTCATGAATCCTACTAATAATAAAGCTGTGTGATCAGCTGTGGGGCGTCCTCATTACTGCCTGTCCAGGTCCACAGTCGTTCTGATAATAAAACTCATCACATGGAAGGGCTCAAACATTAATTTTAAATGTGCCTTTTTGTTTGTTTGTTTGTTTGTTTGTTTATGTTTTGATTTTGTATATAGAGCCTGAAAAATCTCAATATAATATTGAAAAAAAACAACAACACAACGCCATCATTTCTGTCAAAGATCACATTTTTTTTAATGTATATTGACTTTAGTGTCAGAAAGTTTGTCTGTTTGATTAAAACTGTAAAAGTTTGAGCTGCACAAAGAGCAAAGTTACACAAACACAGAATACATTCACACTTTATTTCTTGTTTTTTCCCTGGAGGCTAAAGCTTTTCTTTCATAATCATTAACCACAGTGTGTTTACATGACCATAAAAATCCAATAACTGTTAGTGATCGTTAATAATCACATCCGATGCTCACTTTCAGAGACCACGTCCTCTGGTCCGAACATGAAGTCCTTTAAGCTCAGAAGAACATGTTCAGTGTGTGACGGCAGTAAAACGATTGAGGACTGATTATTATGAACTGATCAGAAGGATTTTATGTGTTAAATTATCTTCCATTAATCACTTTATCAAACAGAGTCTTTGTGTTTCCACGCTGCTTCCTCCGTGTTAGAGTTTTGTACGATAAGAACTGAAATGTCTCCATCAAAGTCTCGTTTCCAGAGCGACCGACCCCTGAACACAGAACAGCAGGAGGCAGGTGAATCCAGGGAGGGAGGGGAAACCCGTCCTGAGGTGGAGTCAGTCTGTGGGTCCGGGCCGTGGTCAGGTCTTACCCAGGAGGGGGAACGACAGGAAGTAACCCAGGACTGAGCCGCCCACCACCCCCATGAAGATCCACACGTTGTAGGACATGACGCACAGCATCAGCAGGTATCCCAGCGTCACCTGCAGTATGTGGAGGAGCGTCTGGACCCCGTGAAGGATCCAGCTGAACACAAACAGAACAGGCACCAGTTAGATCGGACCGTTTTGTTGTGAGGCGCGTGTCCTACATAAGTGGTAAATGACGAGGGGTCGGACAGACTCTGATCTGGGCCTAAACCGTGCTCAAATACTGCGAGATGGAAAACAAACAGGAAATGAATGAAAAAAACAAAACAAAAAAAAAAGACAGCAAAGCTTACAAGATGCTATATTTTGCTTGTTGCTTGATGCATGTTTAATTCTTCGATTGTTTTGTATCTGGGAAGTGTGACTTTGAAATAAACTAGGGCACGCCTGTGCTCGGAAACTTTTGTGGTCGGCGCTCGAGTTCATGCAGCTGCATCTGGTGGAAAGTTGTATCAAACTTTAAAGTGAACTTTCGAAACTGCGTAGGCCCGACTTCACCGCAGGTACATAATGCATGTATTTGGGGTTAAACTGACCGTGTGACTAAAGCTTCACAAAAGCACCACAACACGACTTCAACAGAACCAGGTTTAGATCAGGAACATCAAAGTGACTTTAGTTCAGGTTCTACCTTCAGCTCAATATGATCTAACGTGGGTCAGAACAGTAAAATAATGCAGCGTTTCCACTACACTGGGGCATCCTGTGGGGGGCACTCCAGACGTATGGGATGGATGGTCCCCTGTTGGGGGCCATTCAGTCCCTGTACCAAAGGAGTGTGAGTCTAGTCCACGTAGCCGGCAACAAGTCGGACCTGTTCCTGGTGAGGGTTGGACTCCTCCAGGGCTGCCCTTTGTCACCGGTTCTGTTCATAACTTTTATGGACA
>JAQQZY010000005.1:306000-320262 GCA_030068375.1 Ostorhinchus rueppellii
AGGCTCTGTAGTTACCGTGGAAACACCATCATCTTCTACAACATTGATTTAGCAGTAAAACCCATGGAGTTGGATCAGTGACAGTGGATGGACACACTGGGTTCATGTTCAGATAATGATAAATATCTTTGCTGCAAAACTCGCCTTTTCTTCAGTTTTTCTTTCCTGTTTTGATATAACCTTTGAATTAACTCTGAGTTTTCATGACTCTCTAAATCAATATAGGAAATTAAATATAGGAAAATACATTATTTACAGTGAAGAATGCAAAACACAGAGAATAATGTAATAATAAATTATGATAAATCACTTAAGGGTTAAATAGAGATAATATTTCATCTGGGAACTGCCACAGAAATGGCATTGGGACTTTATGGGTTAATGATGAGGTTGGACCGCTGCATAAGGTCTTCTGCTCATCCCAAATATTCTCACTGGAGCTCAGGTCTGGACTCTGTGGTGGCCAATCCATATAGACACCTTAAAATAATCGCTCAAGTCATTTTTTCAGATTTTTCAGGAAATACAAAAAATTGAACCATTTGTTGAATATATGATATTTACGAACAATTTTAATCAAAACAGTTATAACAAAAGATGCCTCCTGACACACAAACAACAAGGTCAGTCAAACATGGAGCATGAGAGAATTAAATGACTTTTCAAACATACCAAAATGACTTCGACAATTATTTTTAAGAGGGCCTACAATACAGGCTTGTACTGTAGGCACAAGGCATGATGGGTAATCACTTCATCCATAGCTCTCTCAACCTGATGCATCCACCATTCTGGATCAATCTGGACTCATTAAACCACATGACCAGTGTGTTTCTATTGAAGCACAGTCTTCATGCAGTTTATGCTTTACAGAAAAATGATGGTTGTTTAAGAAATGAGAAGTTACTGCATCATTTAAAGGGTTAAAGAACGTGTTGGAGGAGAAATGTAATAATCACTGCAGGTTGGAAGGAGCTGTCTGACAAAGTCTCTAAAGTTTCAGTCCAATAGGGAATCATGTTGGGACATGTCTGACTTTTTTATTGGGCAGTGTATGTTAAATAGTTCATTATGTCAAAAATATGAAATGAGGAAAAAAAGTGGAAATGAATGCAAACCAAAAAACATCAGTGGACAGCAGTGACTACATATGAAACAAACTCTATGCACAGACTATACTGTACACTTATCATTATCATTATTATTATTATTATTTTTTTTTATTATTATTATTATTACTATTATTATTATTTCATAAAATTCTATTGAAGGTGATGCTCTCTCTTAGCAGAAGTGAATCTTAAGTAGCACAGAGCATTTTAATGATACCATGTGATGCAGCGAACGACAAGTCTGAAACTAACAAGTATTATTTTGCATACAAAGTTCAGCAGTGAACCAGACTTTTGAACCTACACAGCCGTAGCAGCCATTGCTATCTCATTAGTGACGGTAACCCTGACTTTTACACTTGATAAATAATTGCAGTGTTTAGCATCACAGCACCCACACACTTTAATAGGCATCTGACACCAGCGGTAACTTTCTACCATTTATCACCTCTCCTAACACCGTTGGAATTTTTCATATTCTCATTTTTTTCATGTTAAAAATCTCTTATTCCTAGAACACACAGGCTGAATCTGTGAAGTGCACAGAGAATGTGCAAAGAGAGAAAAGTTAGTTATTTGACTGTGCTTGTATCATTAGGCTGCTGTTCCCAAGCTGCCTGTAACACTGGGCTGCAGTACCACTCTTGTATTATTTATTCTAAAAGATAATCACCTATCCAAAACACTCCTGGAGCTGCATGTGGTGCTGAAATGTGCCATTATTTGCAGATTGTCGAACTTCCAATAGATGTCAATAGGCCAGACAGATATGTGTGTATTTTCACCAGCTAAATTCCTTCTATGAATAAAGCACTTTTAAACTTTAACAGTCGATGCACACAAAAGTGCCATATTCTTATAATCGTATGTTTTAAAATGAGTGCCAGTACCTTGGCCTCTTCCATCTGCATAATGTTGGCCTGACAGTCTGCGATGCTGTCGTTGATGTAGTCGATGTTGGCGTTCAAAGACTCCAGCTCTTCATTTAGAGAGGCCAGTGATCGGTCAGCGTCAGCGCCCTCCACTGCCATCTTCTCCTTCTTCCTGGACACCCGCTCCCGTCTTTTGGTCAGCTCCTCCCTTTGCTGATGAGAAAAGAAAAATGAAGAAAATTAAGCCTGTGGGTGAAAGTGAAAACATATTGAACAAACCAGTGTTTGATAATATCTACTGATGTAGTTCTTGAGACGGGTCTTGGTTTCCAGACCAATTTTTTGTGGTTGCAGTCTTGTCATGGACTCAACTCTCTTTGGTCTTGGTCTCGACTCTCTTTGGACTCGATCTTGTCTTAATCTGGACTATCTCAGGCCTCAGTCTTGTCTTGGTCTTGACTCTGTTTGGTCTTGGTCTGGACTATCTCTGGCCTCAGTCTTGTCTTAGTCTGAACTCTCTTTGGAATTTACCACAAAAATAGTTTTAGGTTTTCACGGGTTAAATTAGTCCATTTAACTTTTGCATATGTGCGTGATTTTTCTAGAGATTTTATAGATGGTTTGAGTGAAAAAGGTGTCCTGTGATACCTTGAGCAGCCTGTTCATATCTGTCTCCATGTTAGAGATGGTCATCTTCTGCATAATAATGTCACTGATGCGTCTCTCCAGTGATTGCCATTTTGCTCTAGCTGTCCTGGTGAGGTAGATACTCCCCATTCGTGCTGGGGAACTCCTGCACAGTTAAATTACAGGTTTAGAACTCAATTATAACAGACAACAACCTATGCAGATGTGCAGTAGACAAATAGCTGGTGAAGTACCTGGCTCCGTTAGATGCGGTTGCTATGGGCGACTGCAGCCTGCCAGATGTAGGTCTATGCGAAGGCTCCTGTTCGGGTAAGCTCACCTTCCTGTTCACCTTCCCAGAAACAGGCCTCACCTGCCGCCTAAGAGCTGTCACCTACAGTAGGATTCAGAAAACATAAGAGTCAATCTGACAGAAAAATTGATGATTAGTTTTTTGTGAAGAAAATGACAAAATCAGCCTCGAAACGGTCTGTGTGTCTTTGATTGTCTCACCTCTTCATTCTTTCTGCGGAGGATTATCTCCTGTTGTCTCTTCTGGGCCTCTAGCTGCCTCACTTGGTGCTACAGAGGAGATACATGTATTTACTCTGGTTTAATAGGAAAGCTAACTGATGAAATAACTCTGAATGAATATAATGTGAAAATTTGATTTCGAGGACAAAAATACTTTCCACATCACTTCCACTTTCCACTTCAATATCCATCACCAAAAAATCATCTACTGACCTAAAATGTTTAATACCTGATGATCCACTAATCCTATCAATCCATGTAAATAATTGGTGTAAAATACAGTTTGCCATATTTTCATGGTCGTTACCATGGAAACACTGTCACCTTCTACAACATTGATTCACCACTAAAACCCATGGAGCTGGATCAGTGACAGTGGATGGAGATGCTTAGTTTATGTTCAGTTATTGATATATTTTACTGAAAAAGTCACTTTTTCTGGAGTTTTATCCATTTTTAATATAGCAACCATAAATTTAATCTGAGCTTTTATGAACATCTACATGATCAATTAATTAAATACAGGACAATACATGAGTTATACTGATGAAATACAAAATACAGGAGATAATATTGTAATTAAAGGGTGATAAATCACTTATGAAAGGTTGGCTATAGAGAAAATTTCATTTGGGAACTGACATAAAAGTAGCACTGGGCCTTTATGGGTTCAATCATCTATTTCAGATTAAATTAATTTGTGTTAATAAGACAAAACATAGTATGTAAGAGCTGCTTTCAGGTGTTTGTCCCTCCTACCTCAGCTCGGCGCTGGTCCTTCTTCAGCGAGGCGATCTCCCTGTTCCTCCTGCACTCAGTGGCTCTATTCCTCTCCTGCTGTTCCTTCATCTGACGCATCAGCGCCACCTGGTGGACGCCACCGCAAACACAGAGCAGGAGATAATGAGGACTCCAACATGATAAGAGAGGCTACTTATTCCCAAACTCTGAGTAGACTGTGTTGAAAGCTTCTTTACCTTGGTCTTCTTCATCTCGGTCACGTCCTGCTGGAGTTTCTTGAGCTGTTTCTCGTACTGTGACTGGTTCTTCAGCAGGCGGGCGTGCTCCTTCTGAGCAGACTGAAGCTTCTGCAGCTCTTTGTTCATGGAGCTCAGCTTCCTCTCATACTCTACTTTGATCTTCTTCGCTTTTTCCTCCGTACATGACTCCACCGACCCTAGTAAGGAGCAAGAATTGGGAGAAAGAATTCTTTATGTGTCATTTTACTTTTTGGGCTTTGTCTCATGCAGCCTATTTTCAGTCCAACTGGTCTGATGGTATCCGTTGTCATCCGTCTATTTGACATTTGTAAACAATTTTTAAAGAATCTTCTTCAAAACCATCAGTCAGAATACCTTGATATTTGTTGTGGAACATCTTTGGGGTAAAGTCTACCAAGTTTGTTCAAGGAATTGGAAAATATTGATTTTTAATTTTTTTTAATGAATTTTTAAAAAATATTTTAAATCCCAATTGGTTTATACTGGGACACATTTCAAAGTGTTATAACTTGAAAACAGTTGAAGCTATTGATATAATTACTATTGGCAATAGATAGAAAGTCACATTAGGACTTTCATTTGGTGCCATGACCTTTGACCTTGAGTGACCTTGAAAGGTCAAGCCCACACCATAGACTTTGGTTATCCAGCTAAACACACAAAAACAGTCAGTTCTACACAAAGTTTTTCTAAAGTTTAGTGGAAATTCAAAATTAATATGATGAAATATACCAGTATCTCCACTTGATTGATGACATCCTTTGACCTAAGATGATCTTGAATGGTCAAACGAATGTCAATTAATGTCTTTAAATATGCTGTTGGGCTACAGGACAGTTGGTCCTATTTTTTTGTTGTTGTTGTTGTTGTCATATACTGTAAATCATATGAAAAATATTTTTTTTTTAGTTCAGTAATTCAGTCAAGAGCACTGTGATACGTTTTGCCAGAATAATATGTTTCTTACCCATGTTGTGGAGCACCTTGTCCCTCTCCAGCTGTGTGTCTCTGATCTTGTTCTGCAGCATCATCAGCTTCTGTTCATACTGCTGTTTGAGCGTGTGCAGACGCCGCTGGCTGTTCTCCAGCTCATCTATCAGCTTCTGTTTGATGGCGATCTCACAGGTGATGTTGGCCAGGTCTGCTTGGACGTTTTCTACTCAAACACACAAACATCTTTAGAACAAATGGTCTGATAGCAAAGCCTGTACTTAACAAGTAAAGACTTGAACCTTTCTCATCCAGTTCTTCAGAGTCTGACTCTTCAGATGATTCATCTCCTGCTATGTCAAAGTCTTCCTCCTCTCCATCAGCATCTTCACCATCCTCATGATCACTTCCCTCCTGTTGACACACAAATACATATAAAAGGACATATTAGACTCACTTTCTAATATCTAACTAACTACTTAATCTCTGTGCTCAGTCATGTGACTCTCCACCTACCACATCTGCATCCTCGCTGCCTCGCTCCTGGTCATTGTCTGGGACTTCCTCTCTGATAACACTAAGAGACAGAAACAACCCTTTCAAATAATGACCATAAAGGAGTACAATACCATATATGGATGATGAGTATTTTAATCATAACAAACATCAAAGTGCATGCAAATGATGAATGTATTAAAGTCAGGAACAGATATGGAATCAGAGTTGATTATCACTCAAATTGTTAGTGAATGATTTCAGTATGATTGACTGGGAGCAACACCAATAATACTGGGAACGACAAAACACTGTCAATTATTGTGATTCATACTTATCACCATCCACATTATAAAACACTTTTAAATGTATGATGGGCTGCCACACTACTGAGATTAGTTGACCAAAAGCTTATCATATAAAATGATAATTGTGATTTTGTTCAGTTTTTCAATAATTCTGATTAATTAAAATTGGTTGAAACACAAACTAGGATGAGATCTGATCAACATCTTGCAGTGTGCAGTGAAGAGGAAAAAAGAGGGTTAAGAGGAAGAAGCTGAGGGCGGGTTAAAAGATCTGCTTCCCTCCAGGAGTATAAACCACCTGTAGGTGCAGAAGAAGCCACGTTAGGTTAGTTACTTTGGAAATCTCAAAAAGGGAAGAATGGGTTTAGACATGTGCCAAAAATCAGCTGAAATCTTTTCAATTACACTGCGCATTTTCAGACCAGTTAGTAATTGAACAAGTTTCAGATTCTATATTTGACCCAATCCTGGACTGGATGTGGCAAACCTGGTATGTTCAACCTCTTGGTGGTGATTCTCTTCAAACTGCCTCAGTCTTCAGACAGAAAAATGGGGATGCAGGTGGCGAGGTGTGGAGGAGGAAGAAGAGGACAAAGAAGAGACAGGCCGTGGAAGTGGGGGCAAGTGAGGGTCGTTTACAACACAGCAGAAAGACAGAGAGTAAGAAAGAGTAGCAAGAAAGATGAGGTAAGCAAAGACCTTCACAAAGACAGCAAGTTAAACTGATGAATCCTTGATATGGAGATGCTTATGACACAGACAGAACTGAATAACAGGTGATCACTGTGGAGGAACACACTTCTACTGTGCAGACTGAAGCAGGTCAATGCAGAGAAAAGTTCCAGGACACATTCAAAAGCACATCCTCTCGTCTGAATCTTTTGTAGCTTTGGTCAGCCATCCGGTTTTCTCAGTGTATTCAATACTGACAAAACAGTGCGGAATTAGACCAATCAGCTTACGAGAAATTACTTCTTCCAGTTGAGGAACATTTCTAAGCTTAGGAGAATGATTTCTAAACATGATCTAGAGCTAATGATCCATGCCTTTGTGTCCTCCTCACGTCTGTTTTCCTGCCTGAACACAGAAGAGCTGTCACGTCTGCAGCAGGTTCAGAATTCCACTGCGGGGCTGTTGACGGACTCCAACCAAAGGGCTCACATGAGACCAGTTCTAAAGGCCCTTCATTGGCTCCCAGTTACCCTCCGAATTCATTTGAAAATTCTGGTGCTAACCTTCAGAGCTCTGCATGGCCAGGCTCCCCCCTACATCAGAGACCTGCTCTGTCCCTACACGCCCCCTCAGAGGCTGAGCTCGATGGATCTGAACCTACTGATGGTCCCTCGTACCTGGTTCAGGACTCGAATAGACCGATTTTTCCAGTATGTTGCACCGAAACTCTGGAATGTGCTTCCACCTGCATTACACACTTTAGACTCTATCGATGCTTTTCAGAGTCATCTTAAAACCCACCTGTTCCTCTAAGAATTTTAATCTGCAGTAGAGCAGGGCTTGTTTTCATGACCAATATATTATTTTAGTATATGCTTTTAATGACTGGATTTTATCTGTGCTTTTTTTTATATTTTACTGACTTTTTGTGAAACACTTTGTGACCTCCTTTGTCTGTGAAAGGCGCTATATAAATAAACTTTACTTTCTTACTTAAAATCATTGTGAAATATGCACAATCTATTCTATACTAACCAATCACAAGTCTGGGGGGGGTGGCTGTTTCACAATGCATCATATGCAGTGACTTCTTTTTGTTGCAACTCAAAGTCAGTTCCAAGTCCACAAATCTCTTTACAACTGTTGTCAATTATTTACTTCATTCAAAAATAAGGATTGAATTACAGATTACACCCTGTATTCTTAAGTTTCTCTGATAAAAGCATCACATCCGTCTTATCTGTAATTGGTTGACTTGATGCCTGTTAGTCCCGCCTTCATATTTTGATTTAAGCCCCACGATTCCAGACAGATTTCTCATTGAGAAAGACGGATGGCCGGCCAGGGTACATCTTTTGCTCTGTTAAACAATGGGTGTAGACTGCTTATGTAACATGGCATGCCACAGGTGGTTACCCTGGCAACAGCCAAACATCTCCTTTTTCAATGTCTTCCCCTCTGACATAATGTGACACATGATACCACCCATACCTCTTTTTCTTCTTCTTCTCCTTCTTCTTCAGTTTCTGCAGATCCTTCTTGGCCATCTCGATGACCTCGCTGGCCTCCTTCTCTGGCGCCAGAAGAGAGGAGGAGAACGAGGCAGGGCCGCCGTACAGCGAGGAGCGGGTGGAGGCACGAGATAGGTTCTTCCTGAGATTTTCATTTACAGCCTCGCTCTCAAGAAGTTTGGCTCTGAACGAGGAGGAAGGTTTGATAAAAAGAAATTCTGACAACATACCTGAAATTAAACAGGCTCCTGGGCTACAGAATTAAACACCAACGTATCGATAAGCTCAGACTTTATTGGTTTTCCGAACAGTATGTGGAGAAAGATAAATAGTGGTCAAAACATGATATTCCAAATCTCTCTGACAGGACATTTTAGAGACAATCTGACAGAATAGTGTTGCTAAATGACCCACATTTTAACTTTTAACTTCATTTTTGCTTTATTTGGACCATAAGGGATTATCCAAAACAAGGATATATTTTATTTTTTATATTGAAATAAATGTTGGAATGGCGATCAATTAAATTTGCTCTCTGATGGGACATTACGGTGTTTTGACCCATAGTAAGTACATTTCCTATGTATTACAGCAGCATAATGGATGTCCTGAAAGCTCTTCACACAAACTCAATTTCTCAGTCAGACCTTCATGATGATTTTTTTGTCATTTTTAATCCAGATGAGAGACCTGGGTTCAATTCTCAAAACCCAGTGGAAGTCTCTCAAGTACAGGCGGAGAAATGTCTGGTGTGAGCAGAGCAGACTGACTATGTGGTTCCGTAGAAAAAGCTGCTTGCATACATTTAACATACTGACTGTGTGCTACTGTAGCAGCCTGGAGCACATACATTTAATCTGAAATGATCAGACCATCATCTCATTTGTTGCTCTGCTGAAATAGTAATGAAGGAAAAGTCCTGCATGCAGTTTTATGATGAAGTTAAAATAATTAATGAAAGACTCTTTTGCCGTAAAGAATTGTTTATTAATAATTATTATTTAAATCTGAATCTATGATAGCGACTATTTCAAAAACAATGCTGTTGCACTATCTTTCTACTATAAAAAAGAACTGATAACAATATTGTTAAAGTACTGTATCAATAAGCAGTATTTACAACAGAAGTAATAATATCCATAACCCTATTGAACGCCCAAAGGAATATACAAAAGCAGGTCTGTTAAGGTGTACCGGTAAACACTCACAGTAGGCTACGTTCACACAGCAGGTCTTAATGCATAATTCAGATTTTTTTGTGAAATCTGATGTTTTTCTGTGCTCGTTCATATTACAAATAAAATGCCACTTCTATCAGTTTTCAGTATGAACTGAATGCGACCCTGAAGTGACCTGCATGCGGAGAAGAGGTCCTGATGTCATGCGGGACCATGCAGCATGCACTGTGTTTACAGAAGTAAATATGGAGGCATTTTGTATCAGAGTGTAGCACTGATAAAGTTTGTCTAAAACCGAAGTCAGCACCAGTCAAATAATTTTAAGTAGAAGATTAAAAAAAGACCAGAGCCAGGTTTATTACTGTGGCTGCTATGTCTGTACAACGGAGTATTTGAATGTGGAGTCGGAGTCAGGAGTGGTGGGATAGTGACATTAGCAGCTTCACTGACACAGACTTTGTTCAGAATTTTTGAATGACAAGAAAAATGTTTCAATATATCTGTGACACCTCTCCATAACACTCTCATGATAAGAGACTCATCTCCGGCGATTTCAATGATGTAAAGGTCGGATAAATGCGACCTGACCATTCAGACTGACATCGCACTGCAAAATATCCGATATGTATCAGATTTAGGTCCACATATGAAAGTGGCCTGAGTTGGATTTGAAAAAAAATCGGATATGTGCTGTTCAGACTGTCTTTAAAAGGTCAGATACAGGTCAAATAGCATCAAAAAGTCAGATTTAGGCCACATTTGGTTGCAGTCTGAACATAGCCTTATCGTGTATTTTATGCAGTTATTAAACATGAGCATGTACTTTACTTGATTTACATAAAATTATAATACCTGTTAATCAATAAAATATGACAAAATGGGACATTTCATACCTGAGCTCTTCAATTTCCTTGATGTAGTTCTGAATCATGTTCCCAATTTCTTCATTCCCTTCACCTACGTATAAGCAGAGCAGCAGGACTGTTCAAACATCATTGTCTCAGGTGAAAACATTATTATTCTGTATTTAGAACTTCAACAAAATAACACTGTGTACCCACGTATGTATGAAAAAACACCATAATAGCAACAATTTAATCCCTAACATTATAAGTACACATTAATAGTGTATATTGCATAGTATATAGTGATAAAATACATACAATATAGTTTATATCCAAATACCAGAGAGACATAAACACTTATTCTTAATGTCCATTTAAATTGGTTTTCTATTTTATTTTTCTGTGTTATATGAGTCTTGTCACCTGCTTTAGCTAGGGCCGTATTAGCCTGGTCACTGAGGATCTGTGTGAGTCTGGCTCTCTGGGCATCGATGGTCTCCTGCATGGCCTTCACCCTCACCCTCAGGTTGTTATTCTCTGTCTGCAGCATAGAGTTCTCATGGACCAAGTCGTTGATGCCCTCCATGCCGTCCTCACCCACCATGCGCTTCCCCTGGGTATCAGATAGTCATATTCATACAGACACCACAGTGTTTAAGCTGCTCTGATTTCATACTCTTGGCTCTGTTTTCTCACCGTCTTGTATTCCATCAGCTCCATCTGCAGTCGAGCTATTTCCGTCCGCAGAGCGCTGATCTGTTGGCTCGCCCTGTCCTGGTTCACCATCACCTTGTTCTTGATGTTCCTGGCCCGGTTGGCGTACTTCAAAGTGTTCAAGGTCTCCATGAAGTCCCGATCCGATGGACTGATGCAGGCGATCATCACAGTTTGACTAAAAAATAAACATATTGACAGAAACAACAGATTTGGCATTTTACAGTGGATTTTATAGGTAAATAGACTGTCCCTTGGTTTTAATAAATGACTTAAACTTCCTGTTCTAATTTACAAGCATAACTGGGCTACGTTAATTTCCCAAACCTGTTGCCACCGAGTGAGTCCTGTAAAAGCCGTGTCAGTTTGGAGTCTCTGTAAGGCACATGGGTGGAGCGTTTACTCCGATCTCCAAGAGCACTGATGACATTTCCCAGAGCAAGCTGACACAAAAGAGGAAAGAGATACACAGGTGGTTACAACTGGACATGTGTGGGTACAAATACTAGGAAGTACCAGTGAAAAGTGAAAGAAGCAACACCTGACAAGTGGTTGTTCTTGTTCTATCCACTAGAGGGCTATCTTACACCAGTAAATGTTCCCGCACACACTGGTGGGTTCATCTAGTATATCCCCCTGAGACCCAGGAAAGTAAAAGTTTTGGCTTTTTTTTTTTTTTTACATTAAATAACTGCTTTG
The DNA here is from genome assembly GCA_030068375.1 of Ostorhinchus rueppellii. Lineage (NCBI taxonomy): Eukaryota > Metazoa > Chordata > Actinopteri > Kurtiformes > Apogonidae > Ostorhinchus > Ostorhinchus rueppellii. Next base: position 317,499 of record JAQQZY010000005.1, read on the forward strand.
ATTGAAAAGAACATGATGCAACAGCGTTTTCAGATTTTTTTTTTTTTTTTTTTTTTTTTATGGAACGTCCTTTGCAGTGGAGGATATGATGAATAAACACACCTTAGTTTTTATGTGAGCCGAAAACCTATAAAACAGTGTTTCTCAAACTGTGGGACAGGACCCCCAGGGGGGCATGGGATCACTCCTGGGTGTTTTTTTTTCTTCAGGTTAGAACATGTAGCAGGTGGATCTAATGTTTTAGTGCTGGAGCACCTGGACTCATTTAAGGGACGTACAACAAACCAATCTACTACCATGGTGATCTGTCATGAGACAAAGAGTTTAGGTTTGGAGAATGGACCAGGATTGGACTGGAAAAGAAACATGTGACATGTTTGTGTTTTTGTATAGTTTACACTTAAATGTTCTGAGATGTGTTATATATACAGGCTCATTTGACCCACTGATATTGTTCAAATGTTCATCTTTGGTACTAAAATTTGTTTATTGTGCTAAAAAAAGTAACTTTATTGTCGTAGTTGTAAGATAATTACACATTTCCTATTTTTATTTGGAAAAATATTGTCTCAGAGGGGACTCTGGTTTATTTGTCTTGTTCAAAGAAAAATCTAAGTTATTTTTCATTTGCACAACATTTTTTTCAAAGAAAAGCTAAAAGTCTTGTTACAATATTGATGTTTCTTTCAATAAAAGTTATAATTGCACCGCTGTTACAATGCTGTTAGGGTTGGGGTTGCGGAGGGGCTGGAGATTTTTGGTCCTCCAGACTGAGACCCATTAGGCCATTCAATTATACTTAATCAACTGGAACTATTGCAGACAATCTGCTCTCACTTACTGCTCTCCTCTTACTTACCAGTCCACAGTTGATGGAGATTCCCTCTTTAGCTCTGTCTCCTGTAGCTCCAGTTCTCTTCAGTCTCTCAGAACCAGCCAGATCCACAAAGTGGAATTTAGCTGTCAGGGTCTCAAACTCATCTATCTCTGAGTTGTTAGCTAAGCGGTTATCGGTTGCATTATCCTGCAAGAGAAAGGACAGAACAGCCAGTTAACAGGATTTATTTAGAATCTCTTGCTGATAATAAACATCACTGTAAATTATATGATAAAAAAAAAATACTTAGATTTAGAAGTGTTAGATAATTTATCTTCTTTTAAGAGTTCATTTCTGTTATCTTAAGTACATCTGTTGACATGCTTATTTCTAGGTTTAACAATCTTAATTCAAGAAATCTTATCTAGTCAAATTATCTTGCTGCATGGACAGATAATTTCACTTGTTTTGAGGACCTTTTTCCTCAGATTTAGTATTTTTATCTTGTTTTGACGTTACAAGTATCATTTATAGTGTGGGTATTACAGCACATACGTTATTATTGTCAGGAGAGCAGACTCGAACTTGGCACAGGTGGATGGTGAAGATTGCATGAGAGCGTGAACTCTGGACGTTCATCTGGGTGCTGGCAGTGGTACGAGACAGAGCGCCCAGCTTCAGACACTGCATCATCTGTTACGGGCAAACGGAGGGAATCGATGATGAGAGGAAGGTAGAAGAGGATTTTAATTTCAGACAGAGAATCATACTACCAACGGAAAAGAGAACCTTCAGTAAAATCGATTAAAGTGTGAAATCTTCAAAAGATTAAATCAGTTGTTTCAGGAATTTTCTGGTAATTCAAGGTAAGGCAGGTTTGTGTGTAGCATATTTCATGTAAAAAAAACAATTGTAGATGGAGTAGCATTTGTGATCAGTAATAGTGCAGTAAAATAACCTGAAGTAGTGATACGCTGACCGGCCAAAAAAAAAGTCACACATGTAATATTTGACTGCACCATCGTTGGTTTGGATTCCAGGAGACATTCACTGGATTTAACTTAGTAAATAGTTCTGATCCTTCCATGGGTAAATACTGCAGTGGTTAATAATGTTTGAGCTGGAACAGGTTATTGAACTCTAACTGCAGTGAGTGTCCTCTCATGTCTAATGTCAAACAGATTGAACAATGCCAGGACTGATCAGGATCATCAGGTATGTGACAGAACGGTTCAGGGACAATCAGACATCATTTACACACATGGATTAAACAGAAAGTCCAGACTCTTGGGCTATGTTCAGACTGCATCCAAATGTGGCCCAATCCGACTTTTTTCTGCGATCTGACCTTTTAAAGACAGTCTGAACAGCACATATCCAATTTTTTAAAATCTGACTCAGGACACTTTCATTTGTGGTCCTAAATCTGTTACATATTGGATACTTTGCAATGCGACGTCAGTCTGAACGGTCAGGTCGCATTTATCTGACTTTAACGTCATTGAAATCGCCGGAGATGAGAGTCTTATCACGAGAGTGTTCCAGAGAGGCGTCAGATATATTTAAACATTTTTCTTGTCATTCAAAAATTCTGAACAAAGTCTGTGTCACTGAAGCGGCTAACTTCACTATCCCACCACTCCTGACTCCACATTCAAACACTCTGTTGTACAGACATAGCAGCCACAGTCATAAACCTGGCTCTGCTCTTTTATAATCTTCTACTTAAAATTATTTGACTGGTGCTGACTTCGGTTTTAGACAAACTTTATCACACACCAATAAAAGATCCCTCCATATTTACCTCCTTAAACACAGTGCATGCTGCATGGTCCCACATGATATCAGGACCTCTTCTGCGCATGTGGGCCACTTCAGGGTCACATTCAGTTCATACTCAAAACTGATAGAAGTCACATTTAATTTGTAATATGAACAAGCACAGAA
>JAQQZY010000005.1:320362-337324 GCA_030068375.1 Ostorhinchus rueppellii
TCCTTTGTTTTTGTTGCATACTGAAGACATTTGGGTTTCAGATAAAATGATGAATATGACACAAAAGTTCAGAATTCTAGCTTTTACATTACTGAGCTGTCGTCTGCCAATCTGGCAGACGACAGCTCAGTAATATACAAATGGGTGGTTGCATAAGAACACAGATCTGGACCACAGAGCTTGATGTGCGCACACACTTTCACACAGGACGGTAAACACTGAGTGTCAGTCAGAGTGTGTTTGTCAAATCATTCGGTAATGTGCTACTGAAGCACCCCATCTGTTTGCTGTCAAGTGTGTAAAAAACCTTCAAAAGACAACAGCAGAGCTCACCACACAGTATCTGCTGTTTAAATAACCCTAATGAAGTTCCATCAAGGCCCGAGCACTTCTTTCCAGCAATAAATCAAAATGACTAAAACAACTCCAACTTTTCCCTGTTCACACTCCAGCTTCATTTTTTTCCCTTCTTCTGCTTTTTACTTTAAAAAAAGATAGAAAAGGGATGATGAAGCAGCCTTTCATCACTCTGGACATGCTGGGATGACGGATTAGGAACTTGCTAACAGACGGCATTAGCGTCACAGGCTGAGGCAGGTACAGGATGGCAACCTGCTAGCTGAATTACCCAAAACACATACACAGCTAACTAAACTGTTACAGCCCGGAGAGTCGCTCAATCAAAGCCTTTCAGATGCTTTAAGGCTCAGCTTCCCCACAACGCTGCGGCTCCAAAATAATTAGACTGTTGCCAAGACGATTAATGGTGCCGAAAAAACAACATGAAACTGCGGTTTGATGTTTAAAGGGATGAAGTCAGTGATTTAGAGGCAGATGAAAAGAAGGATAACTGCTGACTTCCAGTAATTATTCAGTGAAAATCACAATTACACTTATAATAAAAGATGAAACAGACTTTTTTTTCGTTTTTTGTTGGATCACCGTAACACAATTCCTATGAGGTAAAACAAACCTAAGATAATGTGTACACCTTCAATTTTAACTTTCCCAACTATGTGTTTGTTGTTGAACTAAAATCCGGTTGTTAATACATCATTCTCCTCAGTGTGAGAGTGGTTTAGCTTCTCTTCATTTTGTTTTTACTGTAAATATTAGGTGTGGGACTTCTTGACAGACTTAGGCAGACAGAAATATAAATCACGGGGCTTTCAACAAGCCTAAAGTATACACAACATAACATGTTGAAGAGGTGTGTTGACCGTTTCCTATGCAGCAGACATGACCTGAAGACATGTTTGTATCTGCATGAATAACATAAAACTAGTATTATTTCTAGAGGTCAAAAGATGCCCGTTTTTCTACCGCAAACACTGATGTTTTGAAGCCAAAGGCCGATATCTACAACCGATTTTTGAGGCCGATATTTAAGACAGATTTTTTTTTTTTTTAAAGCACATTGACCGTAAAATACAATTGAAAGATTCAAATAATTAAGATTTTATGAAGTAACATAAATGAAATTATTAATACACGTACACATATTACTCTTAACATTTATGGACCTTCTAGTGCTGCCCACACAGGTGCCTGATCAAATATCTTATAACATTTTTACTACTGATCAAATGTAAAAAATAAATAAATAAATTAATTAATTAATTAAAAAAACTAGAAAACCACTCGGAAATCACGTACCTCCGCCAAGGTAGTGTTTGTATTTTCCTCCACTAGATGGCACTGAATGACCTCATATGCAGCTCAGTGCCATCATGCCCTATCTCCCAATGATAAAGAAACCTTTAAAAATTCCAGGATCCAGATCACCACCAAAATTTAATCACTTGTTCCTTGTCCCATTTCTAACAATTCCTAAAAACTTCATCCAAATCCGTTCAGAACTCTTCAAGTTATCCTGAACACAAACAAACAAACAAACAAACAAACAGATAAACATTGGCCAACGCATAACCTCCTTGGCGGAGGTGATTAAGGCTGATGACCGGTATTGAAAAGAATCTATCTATCAGCCCAATATATTGGCCAATATATCAGTCTACTTCGAATAAATTCCTGGTTTTCCACTAGGATGTGCATGGAAAATTGATAAGTCAATAAGTTAATGTAATAAGCATGGTCACAATTGTTTTTAAAGCATGGACTACTTATTTATTTTGGAGTTGGAGGAGATTTATATTTAATTTCATACAGGCACAGAAATATTGTTCAATGCATTATTTCTGCATATGCACATGTTAAGTAAAGCTTAAAAAAAGAAAAGAAAAGAAAAACGATAGACTTGTGGTTAATCCAGTCCTCAAAAAAACACACAGAAGACTTTTATTTAGACTTATTTTTAACAGTAGGCCTACATGTGTAATAAATAAAAATAATACACAGTGTTTCCTATTTATTTTCCCAGTTTTGCCCTGCAGTCTCTGCTAATATAGTGTGTTAAAAGAAGGTAATTCATTGTTTTATTGGTTCTTCTTGCTAGAATTACAAGTCTGCATGACAAAGCATTTTCAACACCCACAGCTGACCTCATGACTGGCTCTCATCTGTTGCTGACTCCAACTGCAATTAGACGCTGATTCAATCAATAAACGGAGGTGGGAAGTAACGGAGTATAAGTACTTTGTTACTGTACTTAAGTAGATTTTGTAGCTATCTGTACTTTTACTTGAATATTTATTTTTAGGGCAACTTTTTCCTTTTACTTCCTACATTTTTGTATAAATATCTGTACTTTATACTAGTAACATTCTCAGAATAGGCTCGTTCCTTTTTCAAATTAAACCGGTCTGTCAGTAAAATATGTCGCTTCAGAGGGAAAACCAGTGGAGGACAGAAGGAGCCCACAGGTCCACTTCCACCTGTACCAACAAAACTGGGTACTGCCCCTGACCTATGATTAAACCCATTGTCTGCACAGTAACTGACTTTTAAGGGCTTTATTTTTGGCTAAAACACTCAATAAATCTGTGATATGTGCTGCTCAGTGTCGTCTTTAAGCATATATAAACAGAGGTGAAACACTTCAAAATAAAACAAACCAGCTGTGGACCGAATTAACTGATCATCATCATTAAATGTCTTAAAAATTATTTTCATCCATGAATCTTTTTTAAAATTGTTCTCCTCTTTGCCTGCTACCCACTTGCATTTCATTTTTATTTTACCCGTGCCTCTACCTGTGAACTTTCTTATTTTATTTTATTGCATGATTTTCTATATGATTTTGATTAAATAAGTATTGTGTCATTTATGGCAAAAAAAAAAATGGAGTTTTACTTTTTACTTTTGTATTTTATTACAATTGAGAAGTTGTAGTTTTTTACTTTTACTTAAGTAAAGGAGTTGAAGCAGTACTTCTACTTTTACAAGAGTACTTTTTCACCCAAGTAGCTGTACTTGTACTTAAGTACAGAATGTGAGTATTTTTGCCACTTCTGGTATTAAATTCAGAAAAGAAAAAAAACCCAAACACTACAAAGATGAGTGGACAAACCAGCATTTAGGGCTAAATATGGAAGCTCATGTAACAAATAAAAGGTCTGAGCTGTTGAGAAATAAGGAAGCCTGTGCTTTCTAAGAAGATACAATACCAGTATAATTTCCTTTCAAACACACACCTTTGTGTAATGTGATAGATCCTAATTAGTCACCTTCATGTATGTGTGTACTTTAGTGTGTTGCAAAGATTAAAATCTTGTCAGATATAAAAGAAAGGTAACTCTATACCATTACTGCATAATTGACAAATGTAAACGTACAATATGACTATGAGACTGTACAGCATAAGCAGGGAGCATTATGGGATATACTGACTGATTATTTATTATCTATGAAGGAGAGACAGGCTAGTAAACTCAGTTGGCTGAGCAAACAGAGTTCTGGGTCAAAGTCTGAATGCACAATAACAAGGATTGGAGGGAGAGAGAGAAGAGAAACATGAGAGGAACAAGCTTTTGTCCCCTGTCTTCCACTGATCCCGTTCACATGACATATCAGATTGTCTTTCCAAAACACACACACACACACACAGAGAAAAAAACCACCTGCCCTGGTTTTTGCTGCAGCCCTATCATGCTGTTCTATTGATGTGTTTATTGATTTGTGTTTTATTGTTTGGGTTTCCTCTTTTTGTCTTGTCCTTCTGCTCTAAACACAGACACAGTACCCTATAATCTCATTATAAACACATGCAAGATACCGACAAAACCTGTGATGACACAGTCTGTTGCATCACATTTGCTATTCAAGTGACAGCATGGACTGAAATAAGGGACAAAGGTCAAATCAGCATGGCTTCTACAACCCAAAATATACTAAATACAACATCCCTCACAACAGATGCATTAAATACTGATTCATTTGAATGTTTTACCATCACCTGCTACTGCCAAAAACCATTATGTCTTTTGTAAACTGTTAAAAAAAAAAAAAAAACTTCACAAAACACAATGTGAGGGAAGACTAGCAGGCTTTTGCTTGGCCTAATTCCTCAGCACATAGATCTTCATTCATAAATCCACTACACAAAGCATGTACTGACACTGCAGGTATTAACAAAAGAAGCTCATGTAACCATAAGCCACAGGGTTGGTAGGTGTTCAAAATATAATGCGCATTAAACAACACCTCCAGGCTTTAATACGTAAAAAAATTAAAAAAATAAAAAAAATAACACGTTTATGACAACAATAGATTCAATGGTAGCTTTACAGAATAAGGAGATACTGTACAGCACGTGAAAACAGAACATTAATTTTGCATGGTGCATATGGATAATGTGCATGGATAGGTGCAGGTGTGTTGCACGAGCATCTTTTGGAGAGGAGGGTCCTGCATCCTTACCTCAGGGCCACGCGCACAGAGCTCTCATCCGGCGCGCCGCTCATAGTGCCATCAAACACAGGCCAAGAGTCCGCTTAAAAATAGCTCGATTTCCCTTTTCTTTATCCTCTTACAAGACAACGGAGCGCCGTGAGGCCCCCCCTCCTTCCCCACACCTCCCAGAAAAGCGCTTCTATCCTGAGCCACCGCTGCGTTCACCTCCTCCTCCTCCTCCCCCTCACCGGTTCGCACGGAGGAATGAGAAGAGTAGCCATGTTTTTTTGGGTTTTTTTTTGTTTTTATCAGATGGAGCTCATTTGTTTATTTTTCCATTGTCGAGGGGGGAAATGTGCTTTGCTTCCGGCGGCGGTCACCTCTCCGAAGGCATGGTGTCATCCCCCGGCCGAAGCAGAGCAGTGTGTGTGCGCACAAGATCCACTTGGCGTGAGGTTCCCAAGACACATGACGTCAGCAGACTCCGCCCCCTGAGCTGTACCAACACAGACAGGGGACAACAGCACCCACAGCCAGCCACAACATGCACAAAAGAAGCAGCATATACATGAATATAATAATGATGATGATAATAATAATAATAATAATAATAATAATAATAATAATAATAATAATAATAATAATAATAATAATAATAATAATTGAGATGTAATGATGGTCAGAACAGTCTCCTCTAGGATTATATTTGGTTTATAATTTAAAAAGGAAAAAAAGAAAAGATAAACTAATCTCCACATAGCCTTCCATGTCTTTTTGGTCCATCTGTACAACAAACATTAAACAATAAAAATGTCATGTGTAAAATAAAATAAAATAAAATAAAAACTTTTGTATTTCCAATCCTGAAGCCACTTTACATGTATGCTTTCTTTGTGTGTATTCTTCTGACTTTTGATCCAAAATTGAAAACCTACATATTTATAAATGTTATGAAAATACAGTTATAACATCTCAAAATGTACTTATATATTTTGAACATGACATTCGTTACCTTGAATTTGTTGTTAATCTGATTTTATATGAAAATTTTCACATACACAAAAGTAAATATAACTAAACATTCCCACATTTTAAAGTCTTTATGGTAGAAATCGGAAAAAATATTCAATCACTAGAATTTATCTCTAACAAAAAGAGCAAAAACACAGACAATTTATAAACAATTCTTTCAAATGGAATGAATTTACTCTGTTGTATTTTTTTCTTCAAATATTATTATTATCATTATTATTATTATTATTATTATATAATATTTAAAGAAAAAAATTTCATCAGTAAATATCAGTGGTTGCAGACACTTGTTTCTATTTTCAGTTTATGGTATATTTTGCTGAAAACATTGCTTCTTCCTCACGGTTTCATCTGATAATATCTTTCAACTTTCTCCTGAGTTTTTCGGAACATCTATATTTTCATGTTCTACATGGTATGCAAACTGCAGAGGATAATTAGTCTTTTATTGTCTTTGTTTAATGAGGTTAATTTTGAGATTAATTATATAATGGGGTTTTCTGATCTCACCTGCACAATCTTTTTTTTTAGCTTGTTCTAATATTTGATTTGTTGTGTGCAAAATAAATAAATAATCACAATGTAAAAAACTATGAGAAATTGCTTAGTAAAGATTAAATGGAGAGAAATTCAGTCAAGAGTTGCCACAAAAGTACCTCCAACTCTCTAAAGGTTCAATATTTAAAGGTTTGACAAGATTTAATATAGCTAATGTCAAATAAAATAACAAAATGTAAACCAACATTAAAATTAATACAAGGCATGTAAATTTTCCCCATCAGGAATTTTAATATTTTACAAAAATAACTTGATGATGCTGCCATCTTGTGGTCATATTTCATTACTGCAAGCCATTGAAGTAAGGTGTGCATTTGGCGTGACCAGCAGATGCTGCTTATGCACAAAACTGGAGTAATGTCTGTTCAGTGAGGCTCATCTTTTGTTTGTTTGTGTGTGTGTGTGGATAGATGCATAGTTCAGTTGCAGTGCCTCTCACATAAGGCTCACACACACGCGGTGATACTTTACTTTTATGCCGTCTGCTATGAGCATCATTTTTCTTGCAACCTCAATATTTGAGCACAGAACTCACGCTACATGAGGATTTGTTGACAAATAAACATTATATACTGTAGTCTGATTTAGAAATGCATCACAGATGACAACAAAACACACATTACATCAGTCTTCGAGGTTGCACTTTTTATTTACATGAAAATACATCTTCATCTTTCAAAGTAAAGTGACCTCCGCACAGAGTTTCTGAACAAACAGCCTTTATGTCAATGTACCGCTTGATTCTAAGGTTAAAGAATACCGTTCTACACATGCACAATGGGATACAGCAGATCAAAATAGAAAATATGCATGGAGCTGCTGATTGTAACTGAAGTCTGCAGTAAATCTGAAGTGTAGTAATCTTGGAACAGGAGCTGATGCCTGTCAAAATAAACCCTATACAGGAAACCAGAGATGGTCTAAGCATTAAAATCCAAACATTGATATTTTCCTTTCCCATAATTCCAGTTGTTACACCACATTTCAATGCTGCCACCAAACCATCACTCTAAACATAATTTCACATGCATGGTTACACAATTAAAAGACCATTCAGCACAAAAAAAAGGTAATTTGCATGACCTAACCACATGTAATCATTGTCATCATAACCGTAAAAGATCCTTTATCATACATAATGGGTACATTCAATCTCTTACTTACAAAAGGAATGAAAGAATGAGAGCGTTTCAGTATCAAAGTTGTGTTAGTAAGGATTTCATCATATAGCGCGGTCATACAGTGTAATAGACCACCAGTGGCCTGTCTTCAGTGATAAGCTATTCAAACTCACTGGCAAAAATGATGAGGTGCCAAGAGATAGCTTTCCTTGCAATAAGCTTCAATACCTTTAGTAGCAAAAACAGCCCCTAAGATGACTTCAGATTAGGTTAGAATGTCCATTAAATGAATAGCAAAGATACAAAAATATGAATCCCATGTTTGTTTGTGTGGAGTCTGTCATCTATAGATCCTTATTTCCACTCTGTGAAGCACCTGAGAAAGACGTTGCAGGGCTCCAGGAGAGCTGTTAGCCCTGACTTCAATGAGTTTAGCCTCAGTTAGTATTTTAGTGCGATTACAGCTCAAATAAGCTCATTGGAAAGAACATGCAGCTCGCGTAAAGCACTCAATCGACTCGAACCATGGAGTAAAAGTCATAGAGGAAACGATTTACACTGTCTACACAGAGGGCACCTCATCATTTACAATCCCACTCGGTTTACAATGTATTACAAGTACCTGCGACCTCTTCATTATTGAAGCGTTTTTTTGTGCTGACGTCATGTCCCAGTGTCATTTTGCAGACTCTGTGTCGATCACTGGCTCGTGTGTCCTCCTGTCAGCAGAGTCTGACTGACAGCACAAGGAAATATGACATGTTTCTGCTCAGAAGCTCTTATGCAGAACGCTGTGGAAAAGGCTCGCCATGCCATTTAACCAGACTTGCATTAATGCCCATGATGATTTATTGCATATCAAATAAAAGGTTAATCATGTTTCTTTAGTCTTTCTATTATATTATACAACCATCACGGAGCATACTGGTCATTAATCCTTTACAGGAATTGAGTGACATTTCAGTTTTAATTTATGTTGGAATTTCTCTTCTTAAATCGCATTTAAGAGACAATAATTGAAAATTTCCCGCAGTGGCCTAGCAACTAGAGGTCGACCGATACTGGTTTTTCTACACGATTTAAAAAAAAAAAAATTAGTCAGCCAATAGCTGATATCTACAGCGATTTTTTTTTTAGGCTGATATTTTTTTTAAAAGCACATTAACCGTAAAATACAAAAATATTTGTATGCAGCAATAGAAATGAAATTATCAATACACATACACATATTACTCTTATCATTTATTGACCTTCTAGTGCTGTCCACACAGGTGCCTGATCAAATCACTTATACCATTTTTACTATGGGGTTAAAAAAAAAAAAAAATTAAGGCTGATGGCTGATATTGAACAAAATAAATCAGTATATCGGTCTACCTCTACAAGCAACCATCATCCTGAACAGACCAGAGCTGCATCCAAAGTGCGTCTAAAGTACTTTTCATAAAAAAGAAAAAAGGGGAGGATAGAAAGGTAAAAAGCCTCAACTGCACTTTTACACATCTTGGACACAGCCTCAGCTTTGGTAGCAAAAGGCTTTAAGGAGCTGACATACATTTGCAACACTATATCCTACACTGCGCCCTCCATATTAGATTCAGATATGCAGGTGCAGCTGTGCAGTGGGGGTGTAGTCAGCAGAGGTGGGCAATCCCAGGTTCATCAAGTCAAAGTCCTGCCATATGTTTGTTCCAACCATTCACTGAACCAGCCCATTCTGATGAGCACAACTCCTCCTCCACGTAGATGGATTTGTATTTATTTTATTTATTTATTTGCACTTAAAAAAAAAAAGATAACAAATACATAAACAAGTAAATATAAAATATAACAGTGCAAGGGAGGCCAAAAGCTTAATATGCTTATATAAAGGCCTCCCTTCATCAACTTAATTAACAAATTAAATAAAGAAGAAAAAAGTTCGGTAATAAGTAAATGAAACAAAATAATAAAAACACAATACAATAAAGAATTTACCATTACTTGGATGATAATGTGTGGATATGATTTAAATATAGGGTTTAAAAAGAAACAGTGAACAAGGAAACTCAAAAAAAAAAAAATTAGGGAAATGAGGGGTTATTTATAAAAGCAGCTTTAGTATGACTTCTGAAAATAGTAAAGGAGGGACATAATATTAATGTTTTACTCAAGTTGTTCCAAACGGTGAGGCCCCTGTACATAATTGTAAATTGTTGTTGGTTCAATTTTGCATTAATTAGCCTTGAATAATTGCTTTGTCTGGATAATGAGTGGAACCACCTGTGTTCAGTGAACAGGTAGAACCAATACATGGCAGGACCCTGACTTGATGAACCTGGGATTACCCACCTCTGGTAGTCAGTATGGAACTGATCAGAGGTGGACATTCCCAGCTCCCTGGAGTAAAAGTCCTGCCATGTATTTGTTCCAACCAGTCACTGAACCAGCCCATTTGGACGAACACAACTCCTCATCCAGGTAGATGAAGGGATCATTAGTGGAATCACCTGTGTTCAGTGAACAGGTAGAACCAATACACGGCAGGAGTTTTACTCTAGGGAGCTGGGATTGTCCACCTCTGGAACTGATTGTCCATTCTTCACAATAGACCACATAATCATAGTGGTATGAAAACCAAACAGTGGCCTGTTAGTAAAATAGTGGTATATTCACCTACTGACAGAGGTGGTCCTACTGATACCGTGTTCCGTATAGTCCTGTACTCCTGGTCTTAGTGGAAGCATCAGGACCACTTTCAGAAGGACACGATTGTTAAGGATAATCTGAGAGATAAAAGTCCAGCCCTGATCATCACTGCTCTGAGCACGTACAGAACATATTAAGCAGCACACACTGGCCTAGATTACAAAAGAATATACTGCACTGTAACTCAAATATATACGCAGTTCCTGGAACATGACACCTACCATAAAGCTAGAACATAAAATATTATGTTAATGTAACAAATGACTCATTTCACAGTATCACGACTTCAAAAAAATAACCTACTGGTACCAAACATGGAAGTCAAACTGATTTGACGACAGCTGGAAAACCACCTCAGTCTCACATCTGCAGAGGTGGACATTCCCAGCTCCCGAGAGTAAAAGTCCAACCAGTCACTGAACCAGCCCATTTGGACGAACACAACTCCTCATGCAGGTAGATGAAGGGATCATTAGTGGAATGACCTGTGTTCAGTGAACAGGTAGAACCAGTACATGGCAGGACTTTTACTCTATGGAGCTGGGATTGTCCACCTCTGCACATCTGTAAGTCAGCAGTTTATTACAGAGCGATCATCCAGCTGGAAGCAAAAGTTAACCCCCAGAGAACACCTTTTAACCAGTGCAGGCCAAATTATGGTAAACACAATTTAGTTTGAACATAATAAGGACCTCATCCTGTGTATTTCAGTTTAACAGTGTGAACTGTAACATAACCAGAAGAACAGAAATGGACTCAGGTCATACTACAGTAGGTTCTTCTGTTGAACTGCGATGATGTGTTATCTAACTGCCCAGTGTCATGACGTGGACTCACAGAGCGGGAGCAGGACTGCTGACAAAGCAAAGAGTCCCAGCAGGCATCTGACACACGAGCATGTTTGGTGTCAACACAGATCTGACAGGTGGCCAGGGTGTGCATCAGACAGTAAGTGTAGGTTTGGATGTCTGAATGGCTACCTGTAGATCCATATGAACAATATACATGTGTGACTGTTCACACGCAGAACAGATGACTAGAGTCAGCCTGCTAACTCCTCTGCAAAAGGAAGAGGAGGGGGGGGGCTCTTTATCTCATTGTATTTGTTCAATAAACCAGAAACCTATAGTTGTGGAGTCAGACCTGCGTCACTAATTGCTCTAATAATAGAACCAGCCTGTCACTGCGCCTACATCTGTGGCAAAACTGTGTGCAAAGACCTAAAAAATGCCTCAGAGCTACAGTGAGGTATGTGAGCAGGGACTGTACCGCCGCCATGTACACAACACCAAACAAAGGCCTTCTGTGACAGCTTTAAAATAGTCTCTTTTGACCTCTGTTTGTCAAAGAGGTCAAGTGTATTAAAAAAAAACAACTAAGATCTATGGGTAAATTAAGGAGGTAAAACAAATCTTGTTCCTGCACAATCCATTAGGAATACTGCTGTGGACATAATTTAGTGGTTCTACATAAAAAATAAAAAAAAATTAAAAAAGCAACTATCTTCTTTTCTATTGTGTGCTACTACAACAAAATGAAAGAGTAAAGTGCTAAGAAAACAAACCCCTCTAAAAACCAAATGTCAGCATCAGATTTATCAGTTCTGCCACTTTTAAATGTGGTAATTTCATCTGTGAAATGATGTACCGTAAAAGAAACATCTGAGTAGTTGTTACGTGAGGGAATCAAACACAAACTCCCCCTGCTATGACTCAGACCACAGGAGGGCAAAGGAAAACAGAAAAGAGAAGTGAGAGACTGGTTGGCATTAAGAGTTCTAAAGGGAGAGGCTTAGAGCGAACCAAGAGAAAAAGCAGACTTAAAAGCCCCCTCCCATAGACTTCTTTTTCTTTCATTGCCCCTCCCCTTCTTCTCATCCTTTGTATCTGTAGCCCCCAGCCTCCCCCTCCCCTCTCTTTCTCACTCCTCGGCTGTTTTGAGGACAGAGTCGTCTCCCAGGATCTTGCAGAGCTCATTGAGGCGATGCTGCATCTCAGGGATGCCGGCCAGCTGGGCCTCCAGACGCTGCTTCTCCTCAGTGAGGGTGAGGCGAGTCGCCGTGTCCAGCTGCTCGAAACGCCAGCCTCCCTCCCCGTCGAACTGCAGCAGGTGGGTGTGGTACTTCCTGGAGTTGGACAGCAAGGGTTGAAAGCAGAAAAAAATAAATCTGATGCAGATGCATAACTTTTCATCAGTGTGTACATATATTATTATTATTCAGGGTTTTTAAGGTCGCATTCAAGCACTTTTAAGGATCATTTTCAGATTTGTCCAACACAGCACCTTATTAGATCTACAGGAATACATATACTTAGAAATGTTTTTACTTTTTAATCACAATAATATGCATTGTATTAGGATATAAACATCTAAAATAAGTGGTGCCAGGCATAACAAACCCCGCCCCTCACATGTATTGGAGCTTATTTTGGAATTGATCCAGCTGATGTCATCATGTCTATGCATGTGCTGATGTCAGCATATCAACTGCCTCTACATATATGCCAAGTTTTAAATGAATTGAACCAAAACTGATGTTTTTTATAGATATTTGACATTTCACCTTTTATGAGTAAATGGGAGAATAAAAAAAAATAAAAATTTAAATGGAAAAAAAAAGGAACTTTGACCGACTTTGGCTAAAATGTAATCACATCTAATCTGGGTCACTAGCAATCTATAAACCTAAGTTAGTATGAATTTAACCAATAGTTTAGCTGCTAGAGCGTTAACAAACAAAGAACCAAAAACAATAGCCTTTGCCTCCCCTTCAGGGGGCGGGGTAATTATATTTGATAATAGCAAAAATTTTCAAATTAAAGGAGAACACAAAGTTTTATCCAACAAAAGGGAAGTCACTTGGCGTTCTTCAGACACACTCACACCGAGCCAGAGATTCAGATAAAAATGTACCTGGAGTCGACCTGAGTACACCTGGAAATGTGTTCTTTGACAAATAAGTGTCATCTCTCTGTAATTAGCTTTGGCTTGGTATCTAAGCTGGCAGAGTTAATATTAAAAATAAATAAATTGTATTCAAACGTTTGCAGCTAGAAACAATATTCTTTTGCAGTGGTTCAGTGACGAGATTCCTTCTGTCTGTGTTTGGTGCAAAATCATTTCTGAACGGATCCCCCTGGAATATCTTACCAATATTATCGATGACAGTGTAGCTCAGTTCTACAGAGTGTAGAACCCATTTTTGGACTATACTGGACCGGACCTCTGTTCCACCCTATTAAAAGGACTGTTGTGCACTTGAATAATATTCATAAATGTGACTCGTGTACGCTGTAAGTCTGACCTACCACCTTCTGTATCATTTCTCATGTAAAAGCTGTCGTGTATGTTTTGTTGTGGGTCTAGTTTTTGAAGACATTGTTTGTTCTGTTGAATGAAAAACAAGCATTGCAATAAAAACAATGAAAAAAAATAGATAAATGAATTAATCACAACACAGAGTTATAATTGAAATCAAGTAAAATTCAAGTACTTTTCAGATCTGGACATTCAAGCAGTTTCTATTATTATTATTATTATTGTATGTGTCACAGCAGTATTGTAAAATGCTGGACTATGTATGACCTCCCTGGAAAAAAATAAATAAAAAAAAAAAAAAAAAAAGAAATTCAAGCAGTTTCAAGGATTTCAAGCCCCCGTACAAACCCTGCTTATTTTACAAAACTATCTGAGTGATGTATGTTTTTTTTCTCTTCTGCATCTCTGAACCATGTGATATATTACCATCTAATCTCTGTTTCAAAGCATGAAAAATAAAACCCCTTGCAGGAGGTGTCTTACCACAGGGAGGGTCTGTGTGTGATGGACAGCAGGGAGATTCCAGCATCTTTAGCAGCCTGGAAAATCTTTCCTTCAACATCAATGCTTACAGCACTTGTACACTCATCAAGCAACGCATATTTAGGCCTGAAAGAGACACAAGAAACCCTTTAGTTCCCCGTCTGACAACAGGCTGCAGGGCTGTGATGGGAGGCTGGAGGCTGAAGTGGTCAGAGTGTATTGGAGTACAATAATGAAGCTGTTCCTCCTTACTTGTGGTAGAACATGCGGGCCATGCCCATCCTCTGCTTCTCGCCTCCTGACAGCACATCCTTCCAGTCCAGCTCAGTATCCCAGCCTGGGACAAAAAATTAGGCACCGCATCAACTTAAAACTCTTGCCATCATGGAATTTTGAAAACAAACATTAATGCATTAGTGCTATTGTACTTAGCGCAAATATTGTCTAGTGGAAGTCTTTCAGCTGGCGTTTAGAGTGTGTGTCTGGGCCATGATAGTACCCCAGCATCCTCTGCACAGGACAGTGATCAGGCAGGAGTGTGCTGACATGTCACCACTACGAACACGATTAGATGTAGAGATAAATGAAACACAAACTAGTCTGAAGGGCTCTATAATCGATCCAGCTGATGTCATCAAGGCTTTTTTTTTTTTTTATTTAGATTTTTTTTTGCACAATAAGAAACAGAACGATATAGAGCAAAACAAAATATAATATCTGAGACAAGGAAAAAAGAAGAAAAAAAAAATGCCAAATATAAAACATACTTATACACAGGTTTTAAAGAAAATGCACGCCTAAATACAAAACACCTGCTGTCAGGGCCCATAGGTGCAACTCCAGTTAGGAACAACCCACAACACTGAAATTATCTTCAACCATGTGTCATCTCCGCTTAAAAAGGTCAGTTTTCATCTGAATACCGCAGTCACTCTTTCCATCACGTAGACTTGCTTCAGTCTTTGCTTCTATTCTGCCAGAGTTGGTGAGTTGACACGCCTCCAATTTACTGTTACAATTTTCTTTGCAACCCGAACCAAAACATGCAAGATATATCTGAGCTCGGCATTCAAACCACTTCCTGCTATAACTCCAAGTAAGTAGAACAAAACATTAGAACAAGGTATTTCTCTTTTTACAATCTTTTCTTTGATATTTTTCCAATATACATTCATGATGTCATCATGTCTGTGTGTGCTGATGTCGGCATATTAATTGCCTCTATATATGTGCCAAGTCTGAAGTAAACTGAAACAAAATTGATCTTTTTATAGGCATTTGAAATTTCACCCATTATAAGGAAATGGGAGAAGAGAAAATATTTTAAAAATTCATAAAAAATTTGAACTTTGATGTACTTTTCCCAAAATGTAATCAGATCTATTCCGGATCACTAGTAATCTATAAACCCAATCTGGTATGAATTCAATAAGTCGTTTTGCTGCTAGAGTGTTAACAATAAAAACAAAAACACAACACCCCTTGCCTCCCCTTTGGGGCTGGGGTAATAATGATATCTAACTGTTAGCACTGGATGAAGGGTTTCAGTCCTGTTAGAGCCTGTAAAACTTGTCTCAGTCAGACTGTTTCTGTAAGCACTGGGGTATTCAGCACCCATGTTTGACTGGAGGTTTCCCCACTTTATATTCATGTAAAAGCCTTCGACAGCCTTCTGTTGTGACATTTTCAAGGACCCACTAGAAAGTCCTGAGGAGTGACGCCATCCTGCATGTGTGCCAATATCTGCAGTGGTGTATGTGTGCCAGTTTATTTCCAAACAAGTTCTTTCTCAACATGTTCACAGTGCAACCATTCATATAATAAAACCTGTTGCACACTAAGCTTCGTACAGAAGTTTGTTTGGTACAATCGGCTTGACTGTTTGCCAGTGAGAGGAGAGTGGCTGCAAATTAGCCACAAGTAACACCCAAGTCCAGAACATCGACTTTTAAGGAAAAATACATGACGTAACCAAGTCTGTTTGATCTAAAAAAAACAAACCCAAGCAAACACCTATGTGTGGCAGATCAAGCAACTGTGGACATCAGTGTCAAAGATGAAAGCTTCATCTGTCATTCCTAAAATACTCATTTCTTTTTTTATCTAAAGAACTCTATGGAACTGTTTACAAAATTTCAGTACGTAGAAGAAGAGAGATAAAAACAGAATTAATACAAGAAAAGCACTCAGAGAGCGCAGACCTCCGCCAAGGTAGACTTTTTTTTTTTTATCTTAAGGTAGTATTTGTACTTTTTTATGTACTTTTTTTTTTTAAGGTAGTGTATGTAGTTTTTTTTTAAAAGGTAGTATTTGTAATTTTTTTAAGGGAGTATAAGTACTTTTTTAAAACATAGTATATGTACTTTTTTAAGGTAGTGCATGTACATTTTTAAGGTAGTGTTTGTACTTTTTTAAACGTACTTTTTTAAGGTAGTCTATGTACTTGTTTTTTAAGGTAGTGTTAGTACTTTCCTCCACTAGATGGCGCTGAATTACCTCATATGCAACTCTGTGCCACCATGCCCTATCTCACAATGATAAAGAATTAAAAATATAAAAAATAAAAAAGTTCCTGGATCCAGACGGTGATCCAGATCGCCTCCAAAATTTAATTGTCTCTTCCTTGACTCAGAGCGGACATATCCTGAAAATTTCATCAAAATCCGTCCATAATTTTTTGAGTTATGTTACTAACTAACAAACAAACAAACAAACCCCAAACCCTGGCAAAAACATAACCTCTTTGGCAGAGGTAAAAAAAAAACAAAAAAAAAACTTAAAAAGGACTAATATGTGTAAATGCACTGTTAACTTTAATAATATTTTTTTCTTGTTTGTATAATTGATATCTTACATCTGTGAATCTTTACACTTATACATATATACATATACATACATATATATATATATATATATGTATATGTATATATGTATATGTATGTATATATATATATGTATATATGTATGTATG
>JAQQZY010000005.1:341478-356451 GCA_030068375.1 Ostorhinchus rueppellii
TGTGTGTGTGTGTGTGTGTGTGTGTGTGTGTGTGTGTGTGTGTGTGTGTGTGTGTGTGTGTGTGTGTACAGTTCTGAGAAATTGAGATGTTTTGAACTGGCCGATATGGTTCCTACAGTTGAGGAACAGCCCCATCTCCACATTAAAGATCTCAGTAAGTTGATAGGACCAATATTTTGGGAGACATTAGTCATTTTGGAATACAATAGCCTTACAATCACATTACGTTACCTGGAAGTGCAGTACCACGCTGCATGATGGGAAATGAAGTTAAAAACAGGAACGACACATTTACTAACCTCAGTCCCTACACATCAGTTTTAATATGACTCATGGTTCCCTATGGGTCAACACGCTGGTATTACATAATGTAGATACCCTCTCCTGTTACTGCAGAAATAAATCTACCTACGGGTATAAATAAACTTACCTGGTACATGAGAGAACATTTGTTTTGGTTTTTGGCAGCGATACAGGAGGATAAGGCTGATGCCAGACGGTTCAGGAAGGGCTTCTGAGGAACAAAATCTAACAAGATCAGTACCTTATTAAGACGAGCTGGGACATGTCATAGGGACATCTGACCAGTCACACACACATATACTGGGTTCAAAGCGTCAGGAGGCGTGAGCAGCACACACACTATCAGGAATGCACTGTCTGCTGCCTGTTAAATCACACACACTCACCCATGTCTTGCCCTTGCAAGCAGAGGCGTGCTGGTGTACAGACTAAAACTCCTATCCTCAAGGGAACCGTTTTGTGCAATGACAATCTGCTTTTCCATAGACACGCTTAGATTCTGGTGTTAGAAAAACAGCTAAAGAAAGTTCATAGAGGACTGGGACAACACCACGCTTTTAACAAGGGGTGACTCACACGTAAGGAAGCCGTCAACAACCCACTCATTTACAAAGTGTTTCAATTCCTCCTCCGAACCACAAATACAAACTGCCAACACTATGTTAAGCACAGAGGCCCTGTTCAGACCTGGCATTAAGGATCAGATCATAACTGGACCGGTCTGATCCAGGTGAGATCAGACCATATCTGGAGATGGTCTGGGATGCCTTACATTTACTATCTTCACACTAAAACTCAGCATCAACTGAGTCATATTTAACCCATAAAGACCCAGTGTGACTTTTGGGGCAGCTCCCAAATGAATTTTTCTCTCTATTCAACCTTTCCTAAGTGATTTATCACCATTTATTATAATCTTATCCTCTGAATTTTGCATTTATTTTCCAGTAAAAATCCTCTATTTTCCTTTGTTTAATTGACTGATCATGGAGATGTTCATAAAAGCTCAGAGTAAAGTCAAAGGTTATTGTGTTAAAACAGAGAAAACTGCAGAAAAAGTGACTTTTTCAGTCAAATATAGCATGAACTGAACATAAACTCAGTGTCTCCATCCACTGTCACTGATCCAACTCCATGGGTTTTACTGGTGAATCAATGTTGTAGAAAATGATGGTGTTTCCATGGTAACTTCAGAGCCTCTGAACATCTAAATGGGTCACATCTGATGACCATGAAAAGATGAAGAACTGTATTTTACAACAATCATCATTTACATGTAATGATAGGATTAGTAGATCAACAGCTAATTACAGTGGATGCTTTTGGTCGATGGTAGGTTTGGGTCTTTATGGGTTCAGATACATGAGTCTCATATGGATATGGCTGCCTGACCATATCACAAAAATGCTCTGCTACTTTCTTTCTCCATGAGGTAATAGAATAGTAGCTGTTTGCACAATCAAGAAGAAGTTCATGTCATATTTTTAGCAGCTGAAGATTGTTCTTGTGCAAAAAACCCCCACAATATCACCTCAATGTGAGTAACAGGCGAGACAACACCCCGCCTCAGAAGCTAGTAGTCATCTTTGAAACTAACAGGAAATACTTTTGCAGACAAATATTACATAGGTGGTCGGTTAAACCTCAAATGAAAACTTGCGCTACATATTAAGCTAAAATGACCTTGTTTATTTGTATGTAAAGCAAAGGAAGTGAAATCCATTTACATGCAGAGACATGTGGAGACGCATTTTAATGGAAGGTGTGAACAGACACATGCAGAGCTGTCCACACTGGAGGCATGTTAGTACCAGATCTGAACAGATTCTCACAGATAGGTCACACATAAACAAACCTGCTGTACAAGCTTACCTGACCCTTTCTCAACGAAGGGAATTACTGGGAAGGTTGAAAGAATACATGCTACAACAGAGTGGGCATATGATCAAAAGTAGACAAGTATAAACCAGCTGCTCTGCAATACAGTCTCACAACAAATGTGCTGCGGCCAAATCCTCTTAAAAACCTCAAAATGCAGCCTGAGAGAGAGAGAGAGTGCATGAATGGGTCTTGCTATTTTTTTTTTTTTTTTGGATTAAAATGCAACAAGAGATCAGGGATTTGGCCCTCAATGAACAAGGCCTTTCATTCAGCTTATTTTCTTTTTCAGTGTGGACTCAGTCAATTCCTGTGAATGTGTGGGGAGACTTGCATGTGGAAAAAAAACAGAAGAGCAATGTACATACAGTATGCATCTGTTAGTTATCATTCAATCTGGGCATCCCTACCCATCTGTCCATCCAAACATCAGTGCCCACAGACCTAAACACATCCTGTTACAGGGCCTAGCCAAATGAACGTGAACATCAGGGTCAATTTGTTTTATCTCTAAAACAATATTTTTGATTGCTCAGCATGAAAGACATACATCTCTAGTTTCTAAAGCTGTGTTTATTTAATTTGTACCTGGATTACAACTGGATATATAAGAAAACACATGAAAATACTAGGGATGCAGCGGTACAGGTTACCTATGGTTCAGTACATATTGTGTTTTTTGAGTCATGGTTCACGGTTCGGTACGCTTTGGATACAGAGCTGGAGCCCGGCTGTGCACCGAAACATATCTGGGAGCATCCTTAAAGCTCATTTATGTTCCTTTATGTACACAAATAGGTACGTCAGTTTCTAATGATGTCATGCGTCACTGCCTTCATATTTCCATTTGTTCTGTACATTGACCTAGACCTAGACCAACGATTCAAAAAATATTTTTTGCCACTAGAGGGGGGCTAGTTTACTAGGCTAATGAACACGAGGATGAGGAGATAATATTATTTAGTTGTACCTGAAAGTATGAATTGTGCATTTGATAAAAATATATGATAAGTTGACAGAGACAATCCCATACATAAAAGACAAACTGAAGCTGAAAATTTTATAAAAATCCATCCATAACTTTTTGAGTTATCTTGGTAACAGACAAACAAACAGACAGACAAACCAACGCCAATGGAAACATAACATAACATAAGGAGGTCTCACTAATGTGGATACTAATGTTGAAATTGATAAGGATAGTTGGAAGTAGAAGGGCTGTGATCCGCATGTGGCTCAGGCCGGGCTCTGCCACATCTGGATCCAACCAATGACAGTCGAACTCTGTAAGTCAGTCTCTTATAAACCTCTAATATAAACACGAGTTGTCCGGAAATGTCATTTGAAAATGACAGATGAGCCGTACCGTGGTACATGCTTGTACCGAACTGTGCGGGGCGTACCAAACAGTTCGACAGTATGACATGCACCATTGCACCCCTACAGAATACAGTCTAAAGAACAGTAAAGGATGTAAATGCATGTCGACAGCATAAACTCAGAATGTAAACAGCAATGTGAACATACATATGTTTAATATATATGCCTGTGTCTAATCTTATATTTCACAATAATCAAACACTATAATAATTTTGAATGTTATTTATTATAAAAACAGCATAAATATGTGTATTAAATATAGTAATGAAACATGTCCCTAAAGACTGATAATTTAACAGTATCTTAATCAAATCTTTGATTCTTATTCTGGTGCATTACACTGAACAAACACCTCACTCTGTTACTTTTTTGGGTTCTCACTCATTACCATGAATTCATGTCTTTTAAAACTAAAATAAAAATGATATTAGTTTCATTTTTGGCTATAATGTACTCTCATATATTAGAAGAATATTTGCTTTTTCCTCGAACATCAGCACTTTTTGGTATTTTTTTCCAAACCTTGAATAACTGCTGTATATTTTTCTTCACTCCATTACTTTGTCAATTATAATAAATTCATGTTTTCGTCAACATTTGGTTATTATCCCTTAATGGTATCTTAAAGTACTTGTCTGCAATTCAAGCTATTATGTTTGGTGCTAAATTAGTTTTTAACAACAAATATGGAATGATTACTGTTGCTGCACAGTGCTTTCTCACTCTGTTACTCGCTTGGCCAGGCCCAATAATACTACAATAAATTCTGCATATCAATGTTAGTCTGTATGAATAAGATAAAATGTGACTTGCAATTTATTGTTTCATCATGTTACCGAGCCTTTAGGCGAAGAATCTTTGCACTTTAGTCCATTTGCACTCTAGGAAAATACCAATAGGTGGCTTTTATGACCTTATAATCCCTTTTATTTGGTTTCTGTCTTATGTTTCAAATATATACATGTAGATTTGTCAGTAAAAAGACACTAGAAAGAAGAGAGAAGTACAGTCGGGTAAATCATAGACTGTTTGTTCTGCTCATTTGGTCAGTTAGTGGTGTAGAGTTTGGGGTTTGGTTAAAGTTCATGTTATGTAAGCAGGCGTCTGTTTACACATATATGTAAGGTACGTAAATATGGCTCACACAGAGGAACCTGAACGTCTGGTCCAAAGTGACCTTTTTGTCAATAAATAAAAGGTCAAAGGTATCAGGAGGATATTATAACGATGTAAGCGGCGAAGATGAAAGGGACCAGAGGTCTAAACCACCTTCTAAACCACCTCAGAGAAATCAGCGGCTCCATGTTAAAGTAAAGACACATTAACTGTAACATGCTGTGTCCTACCTCTTTATATGAGGACATGATCCTCTCGATGGCATCAGCTCCTGAGGCCAGAAGGTTTCGTGCGGTGGTGAAAGCCTCTGTTCTCTCACTCACCATCACCTGTGTCTGTCCATCTGCTGTTTCTAGATAGAGACACAATGACCCACATGAAATCCAAGGGGGAGAAGGAGACAGCTGCTTTGACAAACTGAGGAAATGGTTCCTTTTGCAATAAAAGTAGCTCTTTTTAAGGAATCTGCTGAGGTCCTGCAGCTCAGGGAACAAAGGAACTTGTCAGCATTAGAACACCACGAATACATTATCGTATGTAAATAGAAGACATGACACTAGAACTGTAGTCAAGCTGATCCGCAAACAAAGTAGACTCATCTATGGCTTTGTTTTTAAGCAACTGAAATGCCATCAGGGAGGTGTGGGAGGCAGCTCCTGTTTTCACACATTCTAATCAGCTTGTCTTTGGAGGAAGCAGTAGCAGTAGGTTACTAGTGGAATTCATGTGGACTCTAAAATGTGCTTACCAACAACTACAACTATTGTAGTGGCACTGTATTACTGCACACCAGCCATCAAGAGCAATACACCCCCCCCAAAAAAAAAATCCAAAAATGATAGCTTACCTTGTTTTGTTTTGAAATGTATAACTATAATGCTGCAAATGGTTGTTCCATCTCATTTAACCTCATGTAATAGTTATGGTATATTTGTAGAAATACTGTCAGATATCACACATGCTTAGTTGGAGCTGTTTTCCAGGAAAATGTTTGAGGATGCACAAGGCCTGCCTACCATTGTCAGCAAAACCGGTGGCTGTGATGATGGGCACGGCCACCATCACCAGTCCGCTGCCACTCCACACATACTTCATGAGAAACTGCTCGATCATGATGTACCACAGACGCTTGGACAGGATCAGGTTCATCTGTTCTGCCAGAGCTCTGTAGCACTTCTGCAGCTGACGCATCTCCACCTGCAACAAAGAAAACACTATAAGACCTGTTTGGATTGTAATGAATGAAACTGCATGAATGCAAGCATGCAATGCAGTATTAGCTGTTATTGTGTCTGATTATTATGCAGAAAATAAAGGACAGTGGGTTGTAAATGGTCTATTAATGTTCATTAATGGGGAAAGTGAATTCTCACTGTTGGAGCTGATCACCCCTGTCACCTGTAAAAAAACCTTCAACCTGCTTTTATTACACTGTTACTACAAACCTGAGAAACTGAAGAAATGTTTTTACCTCCAAACCACGTGTCTGCTCAACACAGGGCCTTAGCAGGACTACTACAAAGAAAAGCCCTGTATATGCACTGTATGTCTTGTTTCTATTATTCTATTGGCTGCAGATACGAAAATACATTCTGCTGTCCATTCACTGCATGTGACAAATAAATCCTATTTATACTGGTGCCTTTAAAGCTGGAATAACTTACTTTTCAAACACAGTCCTCTTTTTATTCCTATTTACACATCAGTAATCATCTTTGACCGGGGCAACGATTACATTCTGAGCCCCAGTTACACTTCATCTATCAAGAATAAATCACATTGTCATTTTCCTGGGAAAAGGTGCAAACACTTTATTCTAACTTTACAGCCAACACTGTATATTAAAGTTAGACAGACTTTATTTGTCATTCCAGATTTTATATCAAAAATTTAATTTAGATGCAGTTGGATGCATATGGCCACCTAGTTTTTAGCAATGTCAGAATATTAGCAGTGAGAGAAAGGTTTAAGAACACTGACTAAAACTAGAACTAAATACATTTGGCCAAAATACCTATCCTGGTAGATGAATAAATCAAATATCTCTGGTTATATCTGACAAAGTCAAAATGATAGACCAATCCACAGAATATTTCAACTTCAATATCCAACCATCTGAAACTGAACCTCACAGGTGTCCCAGTTACATGAATCACTTTGTCTTTTCATGAGAATTATGTACAAATACTTGACTCCAGCTTCATGGGCACCAGTGTATACTGTATAAATTGCAGCATCCTGCCTACCTTGTGACCCCTGTAGAAAGCTATTTCCTCTGCATTGGCAATAATCCTGGAGTGCACATAGCGCAGGTATCCTTTCCTGTGAGCCTCCTCGGCCACCAGTTTACCAAACCTGGGCGAACAGGCCCGGAGCACCTTAGCAGTGGCAAACACCACCAGGCCGGCCAGGAGGGTGGGCCCGGTGGCGTTAGCCCCCCGGGACCGTGCGGTCTGGATGAGCGTGTATGAGGTGAGCATCACGTCCAGAATGGGTTTGGTGAGGTTGGAGTAGAGGTGGGCCACAGACTGGGAGAACATCATCACATCCTCGGTCAGGGACTGGTCCGGGTTGGCCAGCCTCCCGTCCATGTTGCTGACTTTGTAGTAGGTCTGGTCGGTGAAGTAGGTCCGGTAGGCATGGTTGACCAGCCGGGTGCGGAAGGCCAGGGCCAGTTTGCACTCCAGGTACCGGATGGCGCTGTTGACGAACGTGGCCGGGATGGCAATGAGGAGCCATTTGATCAGCTGGATGATGAAGCTCTGGGGTTTCTTCTCCACGATCGTTTTGACAATCTTGCCATCCAAGCTGGCTACGTAAATGGACAGAAACGTCCTGGATATCAGCGCCACCGAATGCAAAGACAACAAACCGAGCTCTTTGGACACCAGCTTGGGAAAGAGGATTTTACCAAGTTCAAGGATCTGCCTGAAGAACTGTGCGTTCACGCCGGGGGATGTCTTCTTACATTCTGCGCCGTCTTTCTGGGATGTCGCCGTGCAAGTCGAGCCATTCTCCGCCTTGGAAAGCCGCCGATTGTTCCCCGGATCCCTGCTTTTGCTTTTGCTCAGCTGCCTGTAGATGATGGGGTACAGCGTTTTGACACCGTAGGCAGCAGCCGCAAGAAACACGGCTCGTTTGGCCGCAGACGTGCGGTCCCACTTCACTTTGGACGCCGCATCGAGGATGTTGGACATTTTCACCCGTTAGTTGTTCCTGCTGACCATCCGTACAACATCCATCCCCCAGACCCGACTCACCGCGGCCCCATAAAAACGGAGACGGACTTCCGACGCTGGATTGATGTAAAACGAGCCTGTTACATGGACCGCTACATCCTGCTCCTTTTTCAATCACACAGTATGGACGTCGACAACAGAAATCTACTTCCGGTTTTACATTTCAAAATAACGCACACACGTCTGTTCAGATTCAGAATAAATATTTCATTTTAAAAAAAGAATACTTTATTTATCATAGAGGAAATTACATGGTTACAGTTGCTCCATGCAAGTATAAAAAGTAGCAGGGAAGAAATTATCTTATGCATATCTCCATATTTAAGCTTTAAAATACCCCTCACTTTATAGATATATAGTTCTAAAAGGCCTGTCTAAATATACATATTTAAACACTATTAGAAGAAGCAGTGTGTATGGTATGTAAAAGACAAATATTATCAATATGCTAAGTAAAAGAAAAAATATATAAATACCAGTAACCCTTTAATTATGCAGTTATAAGAAAGTATTATAGCTTTCTTGATTTTGGATTTGCCTTTATTTTATTTTATTTTATTTTATTTTATTTTTATTTTGCATTTCTTTTGCTCTCGTGTGCTTTTGTACTTTGCTGCTGTAAACTTGTAATTTTCCCTTGTGGGACTAAAAAATGCCTTATCTTATTTTATCTTATATTATCGTATCTTATATTATATTGTAAAGTCTGATGGCCACAGGCAGGGATGATTTCCTGTGTGCAGTTGTTTGTTTTGTTTGTTTGTTTGTTTTTGGTTTTTTGGGTTTTTTTGCCCAGTTCAGTTTTTGAAATGCACGTTACTGGTTGTTACAGAAAAGATCAAAACAGATTTATAATTTATGTACTTATTTTCTGATTTCTTGCCGAAGTCTACATCCACGCTTTGGTCAGTCACATTGTAATGATGACCATACCATTGAAGTAACCCTTGAATGTGTATTTATTTTTGCTTTTCCTCCAGTTTGGAGGTTCATTTGTGCTAACTTTACCACCGTGGTTTCCGTCCAGAGGCTTTTTCATTGGTCGCGCCCCCGGCAAAGCACGATTGGTTGCGTGAAGGACGTAAACAAATTATTACCTACTGTATCTACTGTAGTTTTTAAATTATCTTATAATTGTAAATTGTATTCAGGAGATACAGGTACAACTGTTACACATAGGTAAAATAGTGAACACTTGACAGCTTTTATTTTATTTATTTAATTTTAACCCTTCACGCGCAGGCTGACATATTTTGAGAAAACACCTCGCTAGCAAACATTAAGCTAGCAGTTCACGCTACAGATTACAGTAGCACAGAGTTAAAGGTGTTTTAATAGTGTTTGTCACGTAATACATGAACATATCATTAACCCTTTACGGTTAATGAAAGTTAAAATAAAATGAATTGGGTTGGCGGTTCAAGGTAAGTTTTAGTATTAATGTCATCTTTAGTTCATAACCGTTAATTTAGCTAACTAATGCTACATAACATCAACGACTGTTGTTTCCAGAAACCGGTTATTGGTGAAGGATGTTACAAAAAAGCAAAGGGTGAGGCATATACAAGACGGTAAGAGCCATCACTGTCTATACATACCTTCATATGAGTGTTATAGTTTGACATTTTATTATAGGAGTTCTTTGAAAAAAGAAAAATGCAGCAAAAGTTGAAGAAGTTGGGACTTTCTCTGCCAGCGTCCCCTCAAGATTCTACTTCTGGGAGCATGGACCTGGTGACTTTGTTTATTGTGAACCAGATAGCTGCTAAGAAAGAAAATACAGGTGAGAACCTCACATCAACTGACCTGTAAAAAGAAACTTGGACATAAACTTAAAAGGTTTTGGAGAATAACACGAGAAGGACTTTTTGTTTGGATTTATGATCACACATTGTTTTGTTAACTTATGTTTAGCGTATATTAAAGCTGAGCATGGCAGGTGATGTGAAGCATATGTGCTTGTGTCTGTCAGATGCTCCCAAAGTGGCAGTTCTCAGCAGCAGTAAAGGAATATCCAAGCACAACAGAAAACATCCTCTTGTGTTACCCATGAGCCCCTGCTCTCCATCACAGCTGAGTCTGGCTGAGGGCCAGCGCAGGTAAAGCAGCAGCATGGAGTCTGTAATACCCCCAAGAGCTACCACCAGCATATTTCTCATACTGAATTTGTTCAGGATTTGCATATTTGTGACATTTTTATTTGGCATCTTGCTTTAGTTAGTTACATGAGATATCGGAGTGATATCCAGGGTCTTAAAAAGTCTTAAAAGTCCTGAATTTACAAATCGGCATTTAATACCTTAAAAAGTCTTTAAAAGGTATTACATTTTATATGGTAGGTCTTAAGTTATTTTGCCATAAATATGTCTGTTGTAGTGTGTTTAAAAGCTGCAAAGAAATTAACATTAATTGATTCAGTTCCACTTGTTCCAACCCCAACAATTTATATTGAAATAACAAACCAGTTTTCGGTAACTTTGCTGCCCCTGGTGAGAAATGACAAATCAAGTAATCGAGAAATGGAATCAAGACACTGGAGTAAATAAATACATTTTCTTAAATTGTAGGAGTCATGAAATTTAGCAGTATGGCAATGAAATAGGCATTAAATTCTGTTCTAAGTAGTCTTAAAAAGGTCTTAAAAAGTCAGAAATTTTACTTGTAGAAACCTGTAGGAACCCTGGATATCTGAGACATGAACACACAAAACCTTATACATAAGGGTGACCTTTTAACAAATTTCTGTTATTTGTCAATATTTAGTGATCAAGCAGAAAGAAAGAGAATTCGTGTTATTCCACAAGGGTTCAAGCGTCCCCAGGTTAGTCACTATTTGCACTATTTGCTTATACCACAGACTTTAGTATCTCTGTTTTAGTTAAATGTGATAAACATGAACAATTAAAGGATCTTGGATCTTGTATTGTCTCAAAGTTGTCCCCAGTTTTGGAGTCAGCATTCTCAGACAATAGTGCATCAGATTATCTTCCACGCACAGCAGACCCCCTCAGCCCCTTTTCCTCCACCTCATCAGCCTCCTCAAGCCAAGGAGGTTGTGAAATAATTCTGGATCACACTTAAATTAAAGAAGAAAAAAATCAGGGATTTATTTTGTGTCATCTGTGAAAATTAGGCCAAATTGTGTGTAATTCTTTAGGTATCATTCCTTTACACATGAATCAAGAGCAAAGAATGCAGATGCAGCCACCTTCCTACTACTCTTCGAGCCAAGAGCAGACCAAGGTAATGAAAAAAGACTATTTTTAATTTTGCATATTCTTAATTTAAAACTGACATTTGGTTGCTGAATAGTTGAGAGTTACCTCAGTTCACATTTTAATCATTCAGGCATTTGATCTTTTTTTTTTTTCATGTTTGATAGCCAACATTTTATTTTTAAGTCAGGCACCATTATTCTGTTTTGTATTGTCTCACATATACATTGTAATGCATATTTACCAACTACAATAGGAGGAAGAATGCCAGCAGCAGCATTTCCAGGCTGTTTATTCTTACATGGACCAAGGCTTTTGTGCAGACCCCCTAATCCCAAACTCTCCAGGGAATCCAAAAGAAAAGCCTCTCAGTCCTTACATAAAACAAACAGTGAACTTTAGATCTGGCCAAATTGCATCTTTCTCAGGCAGACCCAGAGGAAGTCATATCCAACAGACAGAAGGCATCTTGGCTCACTTTCCTCATCCTCTTGCTATAACTCAGTGCAAATGTAAGCAAACACCAAGTGAAAAGCTTGACAAGGAAACTCAAACAGTCCACATCCCCAGAGCTGAGATGTTCGATGTTTCCACTCAGTGCAACTTGGGTACCAAAGCTCATAACTTCAGCTTGTTCCTCCCACCTGTTGATGCTGCAGTGCCGCAGTCAGCCACAGGGAGGCAGACTGACTGCACAGATGCTGCTGCAGAACCCAGTAGATGCATAGCTTCAGCAGTGAACACAAGAAGTGAAGTGAATCACACCAACTGGAACAAGAAGTACCAAAACAAACTCAGTGGCAACAACTGTGGCGGCAAAGCGATTCTTCAGGGGCTCCTAAATCCTTATGTAGGTGCTTTAATGCATGGAAACAGAGGTATTAGGTTTGTTTTGTGTGAAATAAAACATATTGAAGATTCTATTTTAGTCTAAAATGCTATGGAGAAAAATGATTTATTTTGATGTCTCTTGTTTTTGATTAAGGTAAGCAGAAGGGCAGACGTGAGAAATGGCAAGAAGAAAATGAACCTCAACCTCTGATGAAAGATCTCTCAGATCAAGTGCAGGAAGTCACATCTGGAAACAGAGTAAACACACTCTCAGAAGATGCAGGACCACTTCAGGAAATAGCCGATATATTGCTCCTGCTGAAGCAAAATAAGGAGGAATAATGATAAGGACCTAAATAAGGCCAATAGATGTAGGTAGATACAAATTCATCCATTTTTTTTTGTTCCTCTATATTTGAATACAGTCATTATTCAGTATTTGCCATATTTAACAGTACCAGGCTACAGTCATTATTCAGTATTTATTCTGAATGAGAGGGTTTCATTGAAATAAAGCCCCAAAACATTTCTCTGATAAGTTTATTTCTTTCCCCATATAGATATTCAAGTGTTAAGATTTCATGAAGATATTTCTTTTTTTATAGAATATAAACTCTAGCAAAACTTTTACAGCTTGAACAATAATGAAATATACTATACAGCACGGTATTATTCGTATTTTTGTTGTTCATCGTAAACTGTAGAAACATGGAATTGGCTCACATAGAAAAAACTGCAACCATTTCACCATAAGTAACACATTAAGTTTTCCCAGTTGACAGTAGAGGACACACAACTGGATGCTGCGGGCTGAACACATTATCTCCGACACTGCACCTGAAACAACCACATTTCGTGTTTGAGTGACACAGATTTTCAGTACACAATCTGTGTCATGGAGCAGTACAGTCATCTGTTAATACCTTCAGTTCAGAACTAGTTTGCATGGTTTAAAGGCATCACATCATGGACCAAATTAAAATCTAGCGGTTAAAACAATACCCTCACATTTTTGAGCTGTGGTGTGTTATTTTTCATGTACATGGTTGAAATAATGCACAAGCCCACTTCTACTGTACTGATCATTTTCAAAGGAATATGAAGAGGCTTTCAGCTGATTAGTTGTGCTGTGAAGTCTGTGCAGGTTCTCTTTTACTGCTGAAATACACAGAAACAAATGATGCTCGTGGCATAGTTTGAAAAACGATCAGCAATCAAAACAATGTATAATTAATGGGTTGAATATTGTCATTCAGTGCTGGGTTTCAATCATGTTTCTATGTTAACAGCTTATCTAAAGGACAGCGGGTTTCCACATATTCCAGTTGTTTTTCTGTATGTGACAGCAGTATCATGGCAACAATTTCCATAAGCATCCTTGTGCGAAAACCTCAAAACGTGTAATGCAAACACTATTCAGGCACTGCATGTGTCATAGAATTTAATGAATATATTATTTGGAAATGGCAAATGCAATGCAAAGATCTTATTAACTCATGAATATGTGCCAAATATTACACAATGCCCTTTAATTGACATAATATAAGAAACCTGTTGAAGTGCAGTGATGGTGTAGTCCCCTTGTGTTTAGTTTCACAAATTTCTATTACACTTACTACTGTCAAACAGATTTTGCTACATAGAACCTATGTGTATCTTATTAACAAGGTGTAAACTCACACGGTTTTACAAAACAACATTGCCAAATTACACTAAAGCCTACTCTTCAACTCTTGACATTAGGTAACCACGTAAATGATGTGCTCTGCTATTTGTACATATGGCTATGGGGGAAGACAAATCAAAATACATGACATTTTAGTAAAAAAAAAAAACAAAAAAAAAAAATCACAGATGAACTGCAAATATAGCTATTTCAGTAATATAATATACATCCACATCAGGAATTGAAAAAAAATGGCCATTAGGCACCTTCACAAAAACACAGGCACTAATATTAGCATGTTCAAGATAGACTGAAATACTTAGAATACAAGTGAAGGCTCGATCATAAATCCATGGTACAGAGAGAACAGGCTGGAGGTTTTATACCAGGGCAGTCAATGCATCATGACATATGCAAGTTTATACCTTGTTTCATGGTTTTGGATAATTGTAGTGACATAATGACTAGTCTCCATTGTATTATGCTAAAACTGGCATTTTTGAAGGCAAGCAACGCATTTTAACATTAGAACCTAAAATAATGCAGCTAAGCGGTCGTAAACAGTAACTGCTTGCCAAGTTGTTAAGGTCAAATGATAGAACAATAAATAAATAACAGTAAACAATTCAAATTCCTTCCTGTGCTACGACATCGGTGAGTGGTTTTGTTTAGGCACCCACTGAAAATATTAACTGTGCTAATGTTAACAATACTCTGTACATCTCTGGTGTTTGCTTTTCATAAAAATATCCATAAAGCATGTAAGGAATTAACATTAGTGTACTGTGCTACAATCAAACAACATTAGACTAAGATGTGTTTCAGAGAAAGGTTGAAAGGCAAAATGGTACAACAGACAAACAATAACTTATAACTGAGTTTTGTGGACACACAGACCTGATTTTCCAAAATCACATTTACTTCAATGGAAAATGGAAACATTTTCTGATGTAATACTTTAACTGTAAGAGCAATAGCATATTTAAACAATAAATCATATTTATTTACTGTATGTGTGAAATACTGGGGTCAACTTCCTGATGCTAAGCCACATCCTCTTGTGTGTGGTGTGTGTGCATGTGCATATATATAATGTTAAAAGTGTTAGTGTGATGTATAAGGAAGGCTTTAATACTTCACACATTCAGTGTTTGTTCAACAGTCATATCTCTTGTCCCAGCGTCCTCAGTGAAGACCTGTATGTATTTACAGTCATAGAAAAAATTATTAGACCATCAAAAGTCATCAAAAACAATGGTTATGCAACAAAATACTAACTCCTGTGTGTATCATGTGACTAAAACAGACAGAAAAGAAAACATGGAATGTCTAAAAGCACTGTTTT
>JAQQZY010000005.1:375876-387547 GCA_030068375.1 Ostorhinchus rueppellii
GGGTTAAAAAAATTGCAATATCAGTTTTTTTTCCAGCAACGTGCAGCCCTATTTAATACCACTATTTACCAACAACTGCTTGTTTGTTTGAGTCTCTCAGGTTCCATAAATAAGTTTCTAGCAGCAGACATCAGCTACTTTCAGCAGAACTAGTTGTGCCTACTCAGCTGACAACATTAACAAGGACCAAATTAGCAACTAGCTAACACAGTGGAGTCAAAACATTTTCATTTAAAGAGGTCAAAACAGAGCTACACAGAGAATGAACACAGTGTGTGTAAATGGGTAACTGCCAGCATGCTCAGTCACTTCATGCGTTGTCTTCCTCCTGGTTCATTTCTCAGTAACACCAACATTTGTTATGACGGTGTAGGTATTTTTGGTGGTGCTTGACTTTCACCCTGGTGTCTTGTGAATGACAGGTGATGCTCTAGTATACTGTAGCTCTTATTCATGGGTGCTGAGCTTTGATCTGGAAAACATCCCATCACACACATGCACATGTTCACAGGACTGCACATCATAGCCACAAACAGTATGTGTTCACTCAGGATGATTCTGACGAGGTCCCATGAGACGCACCATTCTGCAGCTGGCTCCTGATAAGCACTATTAATAGTCCACCACTGCTCTCTACACACCCCTCCCCTCGACACTCGTTTCCCCCTCTCGCCTGCCACCACCCTGCCCTCAACAGCCACCATGCCTACGTGGCTACCTGTTGCTATGGCAACCACTTGGTGGTAAACCTGTCTGTCTCAGAGCGGGCACCACACTGTGGCAACTCTGGGAAGACAAATCAATAACCTAGGGAGAGGATTTCTTTTTTTCCTCTTCTTTTTTTTCACAACACTTCCATGGACAGAAGACAGTGTGTAGGACTGGAAGAGAAAACCACTGGCATCAACAGTCACAATCCACTCACATCAGTTTGGATTCATGTCCTTTCTTATTTCAAAGCAAAATTGCAAAGATAATACAGCAATACTGTACAAACCACGGATATAATAACTAGTAAAAGGGAAAAGGAAAGACATCTGCAAGAAAACTAATAAAAATGCATATTAAAGTGAGGATAAATAATGTTATGAAATCTAAGGCAAGACCAACCACTGTCTGAGTCTGGAATACTTGTATGATGACTAAACTATAAGTCATGATCCAATGTGTCTAGTGTTTGCTGCTTCACCCTCTGTCTCCATATTATGATTGGAATTGATTTCCAGACAGTGCAACAGACCTTTAGACAGTCAAGTATTTATCTTAGTTATGGCTAAAAAAGGATTATAATCTGATGGCGGACATCCAAGACCCAGATCACTGACAAAATCTAATCAGCTGCTCTTTGGCATGCAGTCTGTCTGCTCAGGCCGATGTGATGGAAATCTAGTCATTAGCTTACGAGAGATCCTACTGAAGACAGAAACCTAATCTGTGGAAGGCTGAAGCAGAGCTATGGCTTCCATGTCTGTTAGTACATACCTAAAGCAGATATTTCTGTCAGTGTGGAAAAGAGCAAACATGAAGTTATTATTTACACTTGCACTTTTCTGTACAAGTATAAACAGACTGGAGTACTGTTAACAGTTACACTTGTGTGAATGGACTGACTGAACAGGCACTTACTGAGTAGAGAAAGGCCAAAACAAATGCTATGAATCCACGTTTCATCCAGTCGAACAGCTAAAATGTGTTTGCATTGGAATCGTCCTTGTGTGACAGTATGTGGACACATACATTCAGCTGGACATATGGAGACGCTCCGATGCATCTGACACAAACAAATCCTCATCATATCCCGCTGTAACGCCTCAATCTGCATCCCCTTTCATACAACCAGGCCTCTTCTCTCATTATTTTCTTTATTATTCTGCACCATATGGATCTCCAGCTCATTGCAGTCCAATCCACAGCTGTCAGTAGGTACAGTGTGACTGAATGTGATGCTACAGCTGATGATGAGTAATGGATCATTTCCATCTCATCTTCAGCTGGAGGTGGTGAAAATATGTTATGAGTCCGATAATGTTAATACCACAGCACTGAAGGACAAGGCTTTTTGACTGGAAGTCTACTGGGGTTAACCCTTAAAGTCCTACAACTATTTTTGGGTGACCTCCAAATTCTTTTTTTCCATTTTAAATTTCCTATGAGCGTTCGTCACCATTTATTAAGGTACCATCCTGTGCATTTATCATTTTTTCAGTGAAACTCCAGTCTTTTCCTATATTTAATTAACCAATCATATAGTTGTACACAGTAAAAAGTAAAACACTGAATCAACTTTTAAAAACAAAATTCTTCAGTAGGTCACATTTTTTAAAAATAGTTGAGTGAACCAAAGTAAATGACATTCAATATAATTTAATTTGGTTCACTCAACTCATTGTATGTGTGACCCATTGAAGAGAAATTTTTAAGTTGATTCAATGTTTTACTTTTTACAGTGTACATAAACATAGTAAATTCAAATGCAACTATATCAAAACAGAGAACACTGAAGAAAAAGTGACACTTTCAGCAAAAAATATCAATAACCAAACATAAAAAGCATCTGCAACGACTGTCATTTGTCAAATAACAGGGGTTTTATTGGTGAATCCATGTTGCAGAAGATGACACTGTTTCCATGTCCAAATGGGTATCTGATGGCTGTGAAAAGCTGACAAACTGCATTTTACTGGAAGGATTCAAAGTGCCTTATTGTCATATGTGCAGTAAGGAAAAAGCTTTCCCTGTACAATAAAAATCTTTGCCATCCACACTGAAAGCCAAAAAAATGTAACCCTTTCATGCATGAATTATGAAAAAATGGTATCTAGATTTTTTCAGATTGATTTTATTATGCAAAATATATTTAACCTCCTGAGACCAAGGAAAGTACAAGTTTAGGCTTTTTAAAATGAAATACTATACTATATTGAAAACATCACGATGCAACCTTTTTTCAGATTTTTTTTTTTTAATGGAATGTCCTTGTGGTGGAAAGTTGTTTTTTTTTTTTTTTTAATAAAGCCACAAACATAGCTGGGTCTTAGGAGGTTAAATTTATGAGATCACAGAGCATTTACAATTCTAAAACAAAGATGATACTTTTTTTTCATTGTATTGCTTAGCGTCTATAGAAACTGTCCCCATGCGGTTTGGAGAATATTGCCTTTATAACCCTTTGGAAAGTGAGCTTAAACTGTGTGTCCACGAGTGTGAACATCATGCATAAAAGGGTTAAGATAAAAATATATATATACGAGTATAAAAATTGAAAAAGAATAATTCAACTAGGAACTTAAAACAACCAAAACAAAGTGGCATTTAAGTGCCACAGAAAAGAAAATGAGCATAAACATAACGTGCACACACTTGAAAACCCTCAGCCTGACTTATCAGGCACAGTGCTGCCCCCAGTGGCCAGACTTATCGGTGTATGGACAAAGTTTGTGGATAGACAGATAACTGATGATAATACCCTGTGGCCAGTGTGGCTGAGGGTAAAAGCCTAAACTACACTCAAAAAAAATGAAACATTGACTTTAATTACATTTATTTTGTCAAGAGGTTAATTATATTATATATTACATTATAATACGCTTTCGTGCAACATGTTGACAAAATAAATTTAGTTAAAGTCAATGTCTAATTTTTTTGAGTGTACTATTACTAAGAGAAAAATACAGATTGACATAAACATGCAATATCCATCCATCCATCCATCCATCCATCCATCTGAACACGTTTTATCCTCACTAGGGTCACAGGGGTCGCTTCGAGCCTGTCCTGCTACTTAAGGACAAAGGTGGGGTACACTCTGGACAAGTCACCAGTTCATATAAACATGCAATATGTTGAATATAAATATTTATATGTGCTGATAGTATTAGTGGTTCAAAAACATTTTACATCAGTAGGTTGTTTTGGATGCCAGTACATTTTACAACAACTTATTTCTACCTTTTAAAATGAGAATTTCTTTACCAAACCCCTTGTCGTTTATTGGTTTTGCTGCTTAAATATCAGACTTCAACATCAAGTGGAGCATCACATATAATATTTGTTTTCACTGACTATGCCCAACGAAAACAAAGCCCCAGCATATTCTCTTTGCTATTATTGAGCTTTCCTTTGAGCCCCACAGACAGCTCCATCTCCACACTCAAACATATGTCCACACTGAAGTCATTATCTGGTCAGGCTCGGCCTCAAAGCAGCCCAGCACACTTAAACAAAGGATCCGTCTAGTCGTGTGAAGGCAGCCTCCGGGCACACGGTACAAAGCTTGGGACCAACTCATTTGATCAGAATGGAAGGGATTTACTTCACTGGACCCTCCATCACTGTGATGTAGTGAAGAGATACACAGGACATTTCCTGGTAGGATTCACTGGCTCTGATGGAGGAGGCAAATTCAGAGTTAATTGAGGATCCTTGAAAAAGCAAAGTGAGGAATAGACAAAACCCTCTTGGATAAAACTGTTGATATTAAAGCTGATAAGTGTGCAGAAAAAGAAGAAGAGGCTGTGCCCTTTCATAATTAAAAGTACTTAAGTATGTTTAATTTCACACCAGATTTGCCGGAATGTTTGAGAGCTCTGACAATTACTTTGAGTGTTTGGGAATATGTCATATCTGTAACGTTCACAGATCCCTTAGTTCTTTTATTCATGTTTGTCACTTCTTTTTTGATTTACTGATCATTATGGGTGTGTTACAGCTCATGGCATGAATTTTTTAAGAATTGTTCTTTTTTGACATTTCTTCAATCCTTCAGTTACTCTTACAGGTCTTTTACACACACTTTTTGCACCCTCTGGGAATCTTAGGGCCAGAAATGTACATGCAAAAAAACTACTGTAAAGTAATCATATATCTTTCCCATTCCCAACAGTTCCTGAAAATTTCATCAAAATCATTCCACAACTTTTTTTTTTTTTAACAAACAAAGTCGGACGGATGGTAACAAATGCACAGTAAAACACAAGAGCACTCAGTGAGCGCAAACCTCCGCCAAGGTTATGATGTCATAACGTCAAAACCGCTATCCGGATCGTGATCAAAAGTTAATAGGAACATCCTTGGGTGATTCTCTATCACTGGTGAAAATTTCAAGAAAATCCGTTCAGTAGTTTTTCTGTTAAGTTGCTAACAGACAGGCAGACAGACAGACAGACAGACAGACAGACAGACAGACAGACAGGCAGACAGACAGGCAGACAGACACGGGCAAAAACATATCCTCCTTGGCGGAGGTAATAAATAAATAAATAATAAATAAAACACAAAATTACATGGTGGGTGGATGTGGTAGTGTTTTATATCAGAGTCTTGGATTTGTTAAAGATAACTAACAACACTGATTTCATTGAAATAGTAGTTTTTGCTCAGTGCAGGACCTTCAGGGCAAAAATGCCTGATTGATTTAGATTAAAACCACATTTTTTAATCTCACATAACATCAGCTTCTTAAACTATTGGCCTTGGTCATAATTTTCAGGTTTTTCTAATAAAACAAAACATATCATATGCTCATGTAAATAGAAGCACTAATGCAATAGAATTAATGTTTAATGTGTAATCTAATCTAATTTTTTATGTTTAAACAACAGTGACAACATGTATACAAACCAGCATTTAAAGGGGTAAAAGACTGAATATGGAATGATACAAGAGATTTATGAAGAACAAAGGGAAAAAACATTGATATTTGATCATTTTTTGTTCATATATATATATATATATATATATATATATATATACACACACACATATATTTGTCTTGAAAGTCCCCATAAGGTAGCAAATAAGAGGAATTCACAAGGGTTAAAAGTAAATAAATAAAATAAATTTTAGAGAATGAAAGACACATAGTATTTTCTGCTGGAATGTGACTTTTGAGAGATGCACCTTCCACAATAAAACAATGATTCACACAAGACCAAACTCATCATTAAGTCGACATTCTGCTTCCACTTAGTAAGAACAAGAATTGTGATTCTATTTTATCAACCAACAAATTAATCTGCGTGCCTCCAGGTAATGATTAAATGTTGCAGCAAAGTAATTATAGCAGTATTTTGAATCCAGACACATCATCTGTTGTTTCTAAGAACAAAAGAACCACCAAGTTACCAGCACTGAGTCCATGCCCACACAAAACCACATCTTTTCCAATCCGATCAT
This sequence comes from Ostorhinchus rueppellii, assembly GCA_030068375.1. Taxonomy (NCBI): domain Eukaryota; kingdom Metazoa; phylum Chordata; class Actinopteri; order Kurtiformes; family Apogonidae; genus Ostorhinchus; species Ostorhinchus rueppellii. The sequence continues at coordinate 382,051 of JAQQZY010000005.1, forward strand.
TTTCTTTGTCATGTTCAAAAAAGTGATTTGTAAACACAGAGTCATTTCAGAAAATATCTGCGTCCACACGAAACTTCAACAACAACCAATATTTCCTCCTGGTTGCCCCTCTCCACAGCAGATCCAAGACCATGTAGTGAATAGTTTTAGTTATGGTTGTTTGTTGCTCAGTGTAATGAAATTAGCTGAAGATTTTAATTCAATTTTTCCAATAACTTAAATATCTGTAGTAGCATGAGCACACACTACAAACTCTGTAGTCCATTGTTGTTGTTGTTTCTGTGAAGTGGTGTCTTGCTTCTGTGGCGACAGGTTAGAGAGGTGGAGCTATGACATCATCACTTTAGAAAAGTTGTGGTTTGGTCATACAGACGAAGGAGCACCACTGGTGCTTTCAAATGGATCCACTCTGGAACCCGGTTTCAAAAAGTTGTGGTTACAGTGACTGAAAACATCGGTTTTGTGTGGATGAAAGGCCTATCTGATTCAAAACCTTTGTGGATACGACTGAAACTGAGCTGAATATGCACCATGTGTATATTTGCATGTGCACGTGTGAGAATTGTACAAAGGCTTCAGAGAGCAGAACATGAAGAATGATGTTAAAGGTTATGAACCTATAAAGGCCCATTGCTACTTTTAAGTCGGTTCCCAAATGAAGTTTTCTCTATATCCAACCTCTCTTAAGAGGTTTATCACCATTTTTTACCTCCGCCAAGGAGGTTATGTTTTCATCGGCGTTGATTTGTCTGTCTGTCTGTCTGTTAGCAAAAGAACTCAAAAAGTTATGGACGGGTTTTCATGAAATTTTCAGATTGTCAGAAATGGGGTATCCTACAGATGATTAGATTTTGGTGGTGATCTGTAAATTCAGCGCCATCTAGTGGATGAAAGTACAAACACTGCCTTGGCGGAGGTCTGCGCTCTGAGTGCTTCTCTAGTCTATAATATTATCCTCTGTATTTTGCATTTTATCAGACTAAATCAGGTATTTTCCTGTATTTCCTGTATCATTTACATGTTTGAAAAAAGCTCAGATTAAAGTTGAAGGTTATTATATCTAAAACAGAGAAAACTGCAGAAAAAGTGACTTTTTTTAGTCAAATCTATCATTAACTGAACATAAACCCAGTGTGTCCATCCACTGTCAATGATCCAACTCCATGGGTTTTACTGGTTAATCAATGTTGTAGAAGATGACAGTGTTTCCATGGTAACGGAGCCTCTGAACATGCAAATGGGTCATGTCTGATGACCATGAAAAGATGACAAACTGTATTTTACACCGATTATTTACATGCATTGGTAGGATTAGTGGATCAGCAGGTATTAAACAGTTTAGATCAGTAGATGCTTTTGGTCAGTGATGGATCATAGGTCTTTATGGGTTAGTACTGAAATATACTGAAAATAAAGCCTTCACACAGACAGTGAATTTCTATGGGACCACCTAAAGAATTTCAAGGAAAGGTAGGGAATTACTAACAGAAATATGAGTAAAGAGGGATTATTTAGGGAAAAAGGATAAAGTCGAAGAGAGTAAATGTCTAACCTCCCATTACTCCTATAAGTGAAGCTCAAAACAAATGCACTGTCAATAAACAAAAACAGATCGCAGGTACTAAATGGACCATGTGAGAGTTATTTTTGGAAGGAAGGTGAGGGATTAAAAAGTCACGGTTTTTGTGGTTGAGTGGATGGATGGGTGAAAAATGTGACTAAGTGTGGGATGAAAAGCTGTTGAGTGATCTGGTGACTAATGCAAATTTCTTCTGTACCATTTTCTACACTGTGTGGCGAAAAACAGAATATGAGAAAGGTGGAACGATAATGAAGGGTCTGTCAATGCACCACTGGAGCTAAATGTCCAACAGAAATAGAAGGACACCAGTAATTTCTTCCACTACTCTCCCAGTCCAGCGGGTCTGTGTGCTTTTAATATTGTCTCTGGAGGTGTGCTCTGTTTAATCTGCGGAGGTGCTTCTTGTTGATGGTGGCAGCGTTGCTTCTCGAAGGTTACATCACATGTCAGAAATACCTCCAGGGAACTTGATGCTCTTTACCCTTTCCATAACAGAGCAGGAGATGATGGTTTATGCAGGCTTTCCTGAAGTCAACAGTCATCTCTTCGGTTTTGTTGGTGTTAAGGGATAGAGTTAGCAGTTCTGCACCAGGCTGTCAAACACTCTCCCTTCCCTCTGCTGATAAGACCTACCACTACCACTGTCATCAGCAAACTTTATGATTACTGCTAAATCTGACAGCGAATGCATCATTTGGCAGACTGAACAATAGGGGACTCGGCGCATTGTCCTTAGGCAACGCTTTACTCATCATGGTGGATTTCGATGTACTGTTGCCAGAGCTGTCTGCAGTTCTCGGCAATCCAAGATCCAGCTGCAGGTGGTCGTGTATATATCCAACAGCCTCAGCTTCTCTATCAGCTGTTATGGTATCAGCGTATTAAAACTGTTCTGGGAGATCTGGTCCTGGTTCCCTTGATTTGTAGATGGGTAGGACTGTGAAGGACACAGCATCCATCCGGACGGACAGACATTTGTAGTCATACTCTAAAGGCATGTGAACAGTGAATAGTGTTTATACTAGAATTACTTTGTATAGTTCTCTTATAATTGATTATTCTATTGTATTGTATTCTATAGAAAGGCTGTTTAGGTCCTAACCAGGTATGCTGTTAGCCAAGCTGCCTTTCAACAATTAATGTTGGAAAAAAAAAATATTACTATTTAACAGCAACTTCAATTGCATAACAACTTCCACAACCTCTTGTTTAACCCTTGTATTATCCTTGGGGTCAGTTTGACCCCATTCAATGTTTATCATTCAAAAAATAAGAGCTGACTTTTCTTTGCTTCATATTTCATGACTTTTCCAATTATGATGGGGACAGGTGATTAAATATAAAATTATCATTCTGATATTTTTTAATGTGCTGAACACATATTGTACGCGTTGGTGTTCCTCTGGGGTTAGTTTGACCCCAAGCTGTTTCATCTGTGTAAAGTGTGTATGTGTGTTTGACCTAACATCCCCACACCTGCAGGTGCAGTGTTGATAATTTTGATTTGATCCATACCAGGGGGGTGGGAAAAACAACTATTCCCCCCAGAACTTTGATATTTCTGGTGGTGTGGGCATGCGGGAAAACACTGGACTTATGAACTCCTGCCAAAACCAGGAAGCCAATGTAGGCTTGGGGTTGATCACATCCAACTCTTTCCAACTACACACGCCTCCCCTCTTAAAGTCATCTCAAGTACAATATACACAAGTGGTGCCAAATACAACAAACTCTGTCCCTTTCACTTATTATAGCTTATTTTGACATTGATCCAGCTGATGTCATCATGTCTATGCATGTGCTGATGTCAGCATATCAATTACCTCTATATAGGTGCCAAGTTTGGAGTAAAATTGAAACAAAATTAATGTGTTTATAGACATGTGAAATGTCACCATTATAAGTAAATGGGAGAAAAAAGATTTTGAAAATTCATAAAAACTTTTGATTTAAACTTTGACCTACTTTTGACCCCATAATCACTTCTATTCTGGGTCACTGGCAATTTAAAAACCCAATTTGGTATGAATTCAACCAATAGTTCTGTTACTACAATCATGTATATTTTTACCATTAGAAGTAAATGGGGGGGGGGGGGGGGGGGGTTTAAAAATTAATTTAAAAAAATTTAAATTTTCCCTATTTTTCTTAAAATGTAATTAAAAATATCCTGAGTCACCAGTTATCTATAAACCCAATTTGGTATCAATTCAACCAATAGTTTTGGTGCTAGAGTGCTAAACAAATAAATAAACAAACAAACTAAACCAAGCCAAACACAATACACCTTGTGTTCCCTTTGGGGGGCAGAGTAAAAACTAGAGAAGCACTCAGAGAGCGCAGACCTCCGCCAAGGCAGTGTTTATACTTTCATCCATTAGATGGCCCTGAATGTACAGGTGACCTTATGCCCTATCTCCCAATGATAAAGAAACCTTTTTAAAAAATTCCTGGATCCAGACAGTGATCCAGATCACCACTAAAATCTAGTCATCTCTAGGATACCCCATTTCTGACAATCTCTGAAAATTTCATGAAAATCCGTCCATAACTTTTTGAGTTATCTTGCTAAAAGACAAACAAACAGACAGACAGACAAACCAACGCCGATGAAAACATAACTTCCTTGGTGGAGGTAATAAGAAAAATTAAACTGCCTGACACCAAAACTTGGTCAGAAATTTTATGAGAATCATTTTCTGGAGACAAATATCCTTGGAGTCAGGTTGACCCCAAGACTAAAATGCGTTAGTAATATCTGAGGATAATGGGAGGGTTAAGAGAGAAAGCTTAAGTGAATTTCTTCTTTACATGACTTTCTTCTCTACATGTGGGATCCTGCAGTGGTTCCGCTGGTAGAATACACCCCATATGGCCTAAGGCTTCACTGCAGCGACCTGACTCCTCACTGCACGTCACTTACCCCTCTCTCACCACGTTTTGCCGTCTTTCTCTACTATGAACTCTAATAAAGGGAAAACTATCTAAAAATAGGGTTGAAAATGTGTGTCTATATTCCTGTTGTTAACAAAAATCCTTATTTCAATGGAAGGGCAATAAATCTGAGTCAACAGTGAGTCTCATCACTTGTGTGTATTTTTTCAGAATCTCACATCACGCTACAGTCTCTGTATTCAGGCAAAAGGTCAGCTCAACAATAACCAGCCAGGAGAGAAAACACCAACCACTGGCTTATAGTAAAAAAAAAAAAAAAAAAAAAAAAAAAAACTTGGAGCTTGGCAGTGTCTGGCCTTTCCTGGTTTGACAAACAGCTCCAATGACCTTTTAGGCGAGTTCACCTGAAATTCTAAGCAATTGGCTTTCCCAGGAGCCGGTCATCATGTTAATGTGCTGGTGACAGGCTGGGTCGGAATAATTGCATGCAAGGAAAAATGTTGGCTTATTAGTGTCTCTGGTGGGTAATTGTGCTGCCAGAATGTTTTTCATTATCTATCAGGGCCAGCTCGAGCATGCTTGTGTAATGAAGATCACTGCACGGGAAAAGATTGTAATGGCAGAGGGGATGGGACATGAAACACCTACTTATAATGTAACGGCTGAAATGATCCAGGAGATTAGTATTTTTTCCATTTAGCAAGAGGAGCTTATGTGTGTCAATAATAGGAAAGTACAGCCTTTTCAACCCACTTCAAATGTGTTAATTTGAGGGAAGACAATAACATGTTCTGAACTTTATCAAAAGTAATTAAATTCTTTGAAATGGTATTAACTCTATTTCACATGGAAACTATTACCAGTTGTTTATAATATTTTATGAGCCAACTACAGATGTAATTTGCGATACTAAATAGGACAACAAAATCAAAATAGCAATGAGTTTCTGAATTGGGGGGGGGGGGGGGGGGTGTCAGAAAAGTGGTATAATAACGCAAAAATAACCTTTAACTTCTATAA